>NIZV01000182.1:0-86207 GCA_003947045.1 Fusarium ambrosium
CACTGCCATGATCGCCCCTACGGCCCCACAGCCACGCCGCCCGTAAACCTCATTACGAATTACGTGCGTGCGCCAAGCTTTGGTTGCTTTCCTGGTCTGGGTTGAAGAGGTGACAATCATGGCTCGATACAAGTTCAAGGCCCCTTTTGGGGTTATTGCGCCCCGTATCTTTCTCTCTCGAGTTTCCCATCACTTTCAGCTGATGTATAAAGTAAACAGACAGAGTCATGCACGCCCCGTCAGGCACTTGTCATGCTCTAATCTTACCCGCACAGGTTTGTACTTTTGGTGCTACAGTAAGACCTTTTTCGGCAGTGTCGGTCAACAAGCAACACACAAGAAGGGGAACATTTCAAGAAAAGCCAACATAAAACATGTGCTGATGAAAAAAATACCGAGAGCGAGTGATGTTCATCCCCCATTTCTCTGATTATGATGACATGTCCGCTCCCGTCGACTGGACACCACCACCCGACACCAATCAAAGGAAACGAGAGGCCCGTGGTCCAATTCAAAAAGCACACGCCTCTTCTGAGTGCCTTGGAACCAATCAACAAGTGTCGAATCACAGTGGGGACCCAGAAATCTTGCTTGCAATCTCGCAACTTCATGGAAACCCAGAAAACATTCCCCGGCCTTGGGCGCACGCCCTTATCATTCTACACGCCCTTTTTTTTTTTTTTTTTTCGGTTTCCATCTTGGTACCCAAAGCAATGAGGAATCCTCTCTTTTTTGCGTTGCTTCGACTGGATGGATCTTTTCTGAGGCATTCAATCCTTGGCTAATAATGTCAATGCTCTCTTCTTTTGACACACGACAACTCAACTTTGTCCCCCCATGTTAAACGTCACCAGCGAAACTGCCGAGGTTGGATCTTAGATGAGGGGGACTCTTTTTGAGCGAGTGTTGTCATACATACAGGACATACATAGTGGCAAGCAAGGGTTAGACGCGCACAGGAAAGGGAAAAAAAGCTGAAGGGAGGGGGGAAATGGCTCCACGTTCTCTTGCCCAGCTGGAACAAATAAACTCGTAACCTACCTACTCGAGCATCATGTCGCGCGCACAGCGCGTGCACTCGCACTTCTTGTTGGACAGATCGCGAGAAGGAACAAGAGGTTGATGCAACAAGTGCTTACCCTTACGACAAGAGCATAATACTGTCTGTCAGACTTGCAGAAACAAGGGGTGTTTTGGTTGGTTAGTTTCTACCAACAAAGTACACAAAGACCTTTTTTTTCCCTTCTCGAAACTCTTACAGTGGATCTCTTGTCTACTCCCGTACCTACCTAAGTACTCAGACAATGGGAAGCTCTCATGACTCGACAAGATAATCAGATGTCGAGTCCCCCAAGTTCATCTTTTTTGGCGGAAACGCGCGCCGCCAACAGAGTAAAATCGACCCATATCTCCCACACACACACACACACACCCCTGCAAGTCTCTTGTCATTTACGTCTTCTTCTTTTTTTTTTTGGTTTCAATAGCTCCAGGTAACCAACCGAACCGGCAAGACAGGTCCTGCACAGTGTCAATAACCCACCCTCTCCACTGTAAAGCTCTCCGTTTTTGGGGATGATGATCTTCCAAGTTCAGAGAGAGAGAGAGAGGACCCTGTCAGAGCAAAGTTTACGCCAATGATCCTTTCTTCATTTCAACATACTACTCATACTTTTTACATGGTTCCTTTGTTTCGTAATAGACTTGCAGTGGAAAAAAAAAAAAAAGTATGCGTATTTGCTTTCAATTTAATTCCCTCAGTTGCTACCCTGTGAGTTGTGAGGTGAGTGGGAGAGCGAATTACTATTCCTTCCGAGTACCACAACAACAAACAAACAAAACTGCATTTGCAGACTCGGGGTTTCTTTTCCTGCAACATGCCAATAGTAGTAACCCCCTCTCCCCCTTTTCTCGGTCATGTTTACCCGTTCCTGTGTCGCCGAGTAAGGTTCAAGAGCAACAATAAATGAAAACAGACAACAAAAAGGGAGCGCCGCACTTGTGCGTCCTTTCGTGTGCAACTCCCGGGTAGCACCGCTCGAATCGACGACTGGTTGGACTCGGGAGAGACATTCCTGACGAACGAGCTGCTGTTCATAGCCGAAGTGATGCCTAGTTTCCCCATGTTACCTTTTTTTTTTCTCGATTCGTACATAACTCGATGCAGAGGCGATTGTGGGACATGCATTGTTTAGGTGCAGTTGGCGACATGCCAGTTGTCCGTCCATGCGAGTTGAGTCAAGCTTGGATGTAGCGGCTAGTTCAGCCTTTAGATACTGCTGCCAACATGCGCTCGCAAACCTGACATGCTGCTATTTTTGAGTCAAAGGGACCAACATATTAATGATGCTTACTCTCAACTGTTGGTTCTGACAACTTGTATGCAATGCCTGATGCCATTCATGACTTGTATGTGGCTCCAATTCCTAAACAGCCAACAAGACCCCATCACAACCACTCGAAACCTGGCACACGTAAGCTCATCTCGCATGACCTGCTTCACGTTCACGATGCATCCTGGATACCTCCAATCCGTCACGTCGATTCGTGCAGCGATGCCAGATGTATCATGTTCCTCCGTCCTATCTATCTGATACAAATTAGCCTTAGAGCCTGACCTATTAGCCCCCCCGTCCTCGTCCGCGGCCACCCCTACCCCTGCCCCTGCCTCCTCTGCCCCTCCCTCCGCCGCGGCTCGTCTTCTTGCCGCCCCTCTGCCCGCCCTTGTTGTCGAACCTCTCAAACAGCCTCTCTTCTCCAAAGGTCCCCTCGCCGAACCTCATAAAGTTGACGAGGCCTCGGTCCACAATCGCCACCAGCACGTTGCGGTGTCCGTGCTTCAGGCGCTGATACATCCGTCCGGGTCCCTTCCACGCCTCGTTGGGCGGGTCGTGAGGCGTCGACTCTAGGAGGGCCTCAATCTCCTCCAGGGTCGGAACGAATGTGTCACCGGCGTCAACGACGGCGATGCGAAAGTCGGGCGGCGGTGGGTTCTTCTTGGAGAAGGGTGCGCCGCCAGACTTCCACACGTGCCAGAAGACCCGATATGGTTCCTGCGGCGGGTGTATTGTAGGAGGTGTAGGCAGAGGCTTATGGCGGGGGAGGATGGCGAGTTGATCGTAGATGGGCCTGTAGGCACGGTAGAGTCCTGGCTGGACAAGAGGTCCTAATGGCTTCTGCCTTGACGGTGCGTCGCCCGAGCTAAAGAAGGAAAACAGCCACTGCCAGAGCGTCTTTGACGCTGGAGCCTGAGATGGTGCCTCGTAGGGCGGCGCCCGTAGGACGTAGAAGCCTGCTCGCTTTAGATGCGAAAAGACCTGGAACTGAGGCAATGTGATCTTGCCCCTCTCGCCTTCATTCCCGATGAGGAGTGAATATGCCGCCTCGAGACTCAGCGGGAGTCCAACATCGTAGTTGTCTGGTCCCAGATCCGTCCTCGGGGTTCCGTCACTCGACAGAAGCTCCTCCAATTGTCGCTCTGGCCACCAGAGGTCCACGGTCCCTCTCTCGACCAAGTAGAGAGCCTCTTCAGGCAGAAGCCAGAGTCGTCCCGCACCAAGGCGCTCAACCTTGCCGGGAACCGCGCGCCCAATATCCTTCTGCCAGCTACCGCGCTCCTGCTCGACCATGACGACTCTGTCCCGTAGCCAGAGACCCTCGCGGTCGCCAGAGTGCTCAGTATCGGCCCACCAGTCAGGGAAGCACCAGCCGCGCACCCAGGCCTCCTCGCGATGTATCCTCGTGTAGCCCAAGACGTTGTCCATGACCTTGCGGCTCTGCTCGAGGAGGTTATCCTGCGCGCGAGTCCCATGCGACTCAAAGTCCTTTTCGCCCTTCCGGATCGCCTTTCCCGAGACGCCGGCCTTGTCAAACATGGAGAGGAATAGCTTGTAGTCGGGCGCATCTTCGTCAGCGTCTTCCGTAGCAGCGGCATTCGCGCCGTTCACCGGCGTAGCGACGGTGGGGTTATCGTCGTCGTCAAAAGCCATGACGGGCGGTTGAGAGTGGTTTCGATAGATATCGAAAAATTCGAGGTGATTCAAAAAGTTTCGAGTAGGGCCTTAGATCACGCTGACATCAGTATAGTATCGGTCTGGTTAAAGAGGAGAAGACGTAAGTTGAAGAAATAATTCCATGCGAGGCTGTGACTGTGTGAAGCCTTGCTCCCCGCGCCCCACCTTGATCTCACCGAAGCTACCGACTTAGCCCGCACTATCTTGAAGCCACTCAACGAATCATCGCTAACTTGGCCGAGTGGTTAAGGCGCTGTGTTTAGGATCTCATCAAGTTCCAAACCCGCAGTGGGAAACCGCGGAGGTTCGAACCCTCCAGTTAGCATTCAGCGATTCAATTCTTTTTTTGCCCTTTTGAGTAATTGTCGAAATTCCTGGTGTGGCTCATGTTGTTACTTGGTTGTTCGTCTGGATGGTTCTTGGTGATCGGTGCTACTTTCGGGTTGACAATGTGCTGCCTTCTTTTTGCTCTTTTTCACTGGCACTGGGTTCAAATGTTTTGACGCTCAGAGTCACTCCCCTTGCCTTCATATCCTAAAATATAATCCAAGAAATACCATTCGCTCTAGCTTGTGATAACTGTCTAGGTACGCCATGGAACTCACAGTCTGCACCAACTCATTACAGTGCATCATATCGAGGCAACTTCTCACTTGATGACAACATCCCACAACAAGCCCAAAACCTTCATCAATACATCTTCATTCATCTCGCTACTACGTATCGACATCTACAAAACATTGCTTGTCGTGCACTTGCCCACTGCCTGTGCCCAGAACCCCTCCCTCCTAGGTAGTCCTCCGGAACGCCATGAACTATGCCCGATTATAAGAGCCCCATCCCATCTTCGCCAAACCCCTGAAATGCAAACGCCCCTGGGTATACTTCGAGTGGCGGACCTGACCTCCTTCCCCCTGGACCGGCTCAAACCGTCGCCTCCGTCCATCTCCGCTTCCATCTGTCGTGATGCTGCCGGTGCGATCCAGTCCCGAAGCCGGAGTGCTGTGACGTTCGGCCTTGGAGGATTTCCTAACGCGGGAGATTTTGTTTCTTCCGACGCGGCACTGCCTGCAGCGATATACGGGGCGCAGCAGGCGTCTCTCCGTCATCGTGCGGACGTGGCGTGCGGCTCTGGAGGCTGCTATAAGGTGACTATCTCGGAACCCGTGTTTCCGTCACTCAATGAATGGCTTCTTTTGTCCGCCCACCATGCAGAGACCCAGGGCTCGTAATGAGTCGCGATCGTTGGCGAGGATAATGGTCTGCGCGGGCAGCATGGGGTTATTGGGGTCGACGTGTGAGGCTTCCTTGGCCGCTTGCTCGATGGCGTCCATTTCTTCTTTGCACGCTTGTTGGTCGAGGGGGCAGATGACGATCGGTTGTCGTAGTGTCACGTCGCGAGCGCCGCTTAGATTGACCTGGGGATGTTAGCAGAGACGGGACAAAAGAGCAGGAGCTCGTACCTTGATGCTGAGATAAAATTCAATCTTGTAGAGAGTTGAAGTGGTGGTAAATGATGTGACCTCGTAGAGAGGGAACTGTGGTTTTCCCCTCTTGATAATTCCATCTGGATCGCGCAAATCCTTGGAAGGAAAATTGAGGCCTATGTTGGTAGCATATCCTGCCTCGGGTATTTTCGTCTTGACCACCTGGACCTGTCTTGATATCTTGTTGACTTTCTTTGAAGGCTCGTCGCCTTCTGGGTTGTATGTAATCTCCTCCTCGATGGTCAGGGTGATCTTGTCAATCGTGACTCGCTTTGCCTTGTGCAGCCAGTCGGTGTTTGGTGACAACTTGATATATACTGTGATGGGGTCGCTGGGGCCATAGCTCCATCGTGGGAGGTTGATGCCCAGGTGGACAATGTTGTCGTTGGTTACGAGCTTGGACTCGGGTTTGTTGTACATGCCAAAAGTGGAGAGGGTATCGTATCGCAGAAGTGGTATAGGGAAACTGTATTTGTACTGGTTGCTGTGGCCCTGCTGGACCGTGACGACAAGTTCGTAGTATGTCTCGGCGGTTCGACTCGGGAGCTGGAGAGAGGCTGGAGGGATGCGTCGATTCGACTCTTCTCCGCCGCGGCCGTAGGGAATAAATAGGACGAACGGGAGGTCCATGGCGATGACCTTTTCGGCCTCCCTCCCGGATGCGCAGCGAAAGAGAAGCTGCTCCTTGCCGACGAGGTCTGTGGTCTCCCGTCGGGGGGCGCCGAGATGTCGTTTCGCGAGGCTGTCGGCGTCGGGGTGGATGGTCTCTCGGCGCTGAAGGCATATTCGAACGAGGGAGATGGGTACGGGCATGGAGTAGCCCTGACCAGGACGGATCTCGACTTTTCCTTCGATGCGCGGCTTTGTCAATTTGTCAGTTTTGTGCCGAAGACATTCGTTCACGCGCAACAGAGCGAGAAGGCTCGGAGCGTAAGCACACACGAGATTGGACATACCAGAGTCGCAGAGATGCCGGGGTAGCCCACGAGGAAGCTGCTATTGGGAGGGCCGGATACCCTCACACTCGCGGGAGCCGACATGATGGCGTTGTGCTGCTGGAGGGGGATGTTGGGAGGCATTGCGACTTTGTGTTGTCGGTTGGAGCGGCGGTGTCGTCGAGCTGCGGGTGGGGGAGATGACGGCGACGAAGGCGGAAGCGGAAGCGGAGCGGGAGCGGGCGGCTGGCTGAGCCCCGAGGGCGACGAGAGCGTCGGGCGCTACGCCAGAGCCGGAGGGTAGAGGGTGAGCCAGTGTCGAGGAAGCCAGATCGGGCGCGATAGCTGTCGACTTGGGGATGCGGCGGGCATGAGAATCTGAGTCTCAGCAGGCAGAGAGAGGGACGGGGACGCAGAGAGAGGGACGAGATGCGTCGGTCGCTGTGGTGGTGCTAGGCCACCCACTACACACTAAGCAGTGTGGTGTGCGGGATCGGGGGGAGCAGAAAACGGGGTTCGCCAAGACCGATGCGGGGGGCTCAGTTGTATAATAAGAAGAAACCAAGTGGCAATGGAAGCGAGCGTAGAATATAGAAGGGTTATTAGAGACGATGTGACGACGGTTTAAAGTACCAAAGTTGGCGGTCGCATCACGGTTCAGCCAGGAAAACGGTACGGTAAAGGTAAAGGTAAAGGTAAGGTAGGTAGGTCAAGGTTGGGCGGCCCCCTCCTCTAGGTACAGTACCTGTAAGTAGGCTAGTCCTGTATAGCACTGGATGGACGCGGGCGCGAGGCTCTGAGTGGAGTAATGCAGGTAAATGGTGATGGGATGGATAGAGGGCAATATTCTTCAGCTGAGTCTGGGGGGATTGAGTGAAGGGACAAGTCTGCACTGCAAAGCACAGCCTGAATTATTCAGCTATACCCTCTAGTAGTTGTGCGCTGTTTCTCTAAACAGCCTCTACTACATCCAATACGGGCAGTCCAGGGTCCCAGATCGTCCACCTCACGCGCGGCGCGGCAAGGCAGCCTCGACCTTCTTAAGGCTGACTTGTCTCTCTAGCCTGGGGGGGGCCAGGTCAGTCAGCAGTGGGGAAACATCCATGGGATCCATGCAAATAATGATGACAGGTTGTAATGAGAGAGGCTTTTGTTTCTGAATTGTTCTAATTTGACTAATAACGAAATAAAATAGTAAATAAACTTGAACAATGTGTGCATTCGTCTAATAAACCTTGCTTTTAACTCAAGCCTCAATCTCGCCGTTTCTTGCCCTCCAACACATTTCGTTGCCATGGCACCCGGCTCCGTCTCCGTCTCCGTCGTCTCCATCAAATGTTGATCCCTCCTCACGTCAGTTCATAGACTCGCTCTCCTCCTCCTCTCAAATGCTACCCCAGCTGCCCAGCCCAAGCAGAGGCACAGCCGAGTTTCCTGCTGCCCTAACCAGGAACCCACATCTGACAGCAAGCACTCTCCCCTTTCGCTTTCGCTTGCGAATCCCTCGCCCCAGAAGTATTCGACCAAAGTCCCTCGCCTTAGCACGTAGTAGTTGTCCGTACAAACCCCAGTCTCATGATGGTGGCGTCGTGCTCGGAGATAAAACACGGACGGACAGGCCAGCCAAGGGCCATTCCCCCACTGTCGCAGATCAAGATAGTCAACGTTAGCGCCAAAACTGATCGAGCCACTGTGCTGGTGCATTGTTCAAGTCTAATTTAAGAGGTCTGATCCTCCTTCCCCTTCATCTGCTCAAGTTGCGATGGCTGCCGCTGTTAGGTATTGTGTCGGGGGATGAGTACTAAATAGGAAGTGAACAACTGCTCAGCCACATGTCGAATCTCTGTTTCCGTCGGATGATCGATTCGTATTCTCGGAGGCTGGTAGGGCTGATCATTCACCTCTTATTCTGGGGTGCCCTGCTTTGAGGCTCCAAGCTGGAGCAGAATTCGGTCCTGTCAGATCCAGATGAGATCATTAGTAAGAAGCTTATGCGATGATGGTATTTTCATCGACTGAGCCCCTAAGACGCTGAATTGGTAGTTGTTCTTCTCATCCCAATACGTATTCTCCTGTTGACGCTTACCGCCTCGTGAAGCTCATTAGGGGTGCCTAGACACTCAACATCACAAGGTCTAATACCGACTATTTGGCATTGGAACAAATAGACAGCCAGTAATTTCGTCTTTACTGTTCTGGCCTCTTGGCTGCATACTCCGACCTGCCCAAGTACCGTCTCAATGCCGAAGGACTCTTCGCAAATTGTTGTCGTCGCTCACCCTAGCGTGGGGACTAACGCAAGTGTTGCGGCTGACGACGATACCCGCAATATCTAGCCAGCTGTTCTAACCCTTGGAGCGGGGATTCGAGTCCTTTTTTCCCTAGAAAGAAGGGCGGTATCCAAGTCATCGGGTCCACGCTGCTCCCGCAGTCGTAGGAGGCCTTGCTTGAGCTGGCGTCAGCTAAGACGCAAGAGTCAATGGTGCTGGCTTACTACATCCATCCTATACGGGAAAGACTAGGCAATCTCACCGGAGTCACGACAAAATATTATTTCCGCCATCTCGACGTTGAAAAGTTTTACCAACCTTGGCCCTTGGCGGCCTTTGTGCCTTATTGCTAGTTTACCATGAGCTAGGTAGCTGGTCATCAACATGCAGCATACTCGGTGCAAGGGTGTCCACCCCATGGACGAGGCGTGCTCAAACGAAAAGAGATGGGAACTGCAGCCATGGCCGATACCAGTTCGGCACTTGGCCCCGGCTGTATCAACATCGGACGGGACTTGGCATCGAGATGGTGGACCCTGATCTCCGTGTGGGGCCGAGACCGGGACCCCCGGTCTGCCGGAGCAGCACGGCAGTTGGTTCTGTTTCATGACGAGGACTCGAACTGTGAAACTGCTCTCCGAAGGACACAGCATCTCAACATGAATACTTATTTCGTCTACCTATACCATCGTCCGATACGATATCACGCTATGAACGGTGTATCTATACCACCAAAGGAAAGACCCCTTAAACACTCCCTGCCCTCTACGATACCCATACCCATACCACACTGCTATAGCTCGGTGAACTCCCCGCGGCCCCAGAGGATTAGGAAATCATAACCATCTCTTCTTCTTCTTATTTCCGCCAGTTGGGCTCCCGGGTCGTTTCTTCACCTTTTCCCTGTTCACGAGCTGCACCTTTTGAGATACCCGTGGTTCCATGCCGTACGTGTTACGATCGGCCCAGATATCAACCGTGATCTGACTCGCTCCGGGACGCCCAGCGACGTCAGTGTCAACGATGCGCTTATGGTCCATCTTGTGATCAAACGTGACGACGGGACGCTCTTCTAAGGGATCCAGCTGTGAGCCTCGCACGAGCTGCTTAACCTTGTGCCGCTCCCACCGACGCTGACCCGGCATACGGTCCGCTCCGAGCACGTCACGCCGGTCCTCACCGAACCAAATGTCCATACCAGGTGCGCCGGCAAAGTAGCACACTTGGAAGGGGAGCATGCCAGAGAGACGAGCGTCTTTTGGGTTCTTCTTTCGCTTCGCCAGTGCGGCCTCGCTGACGTCTTGTCCGCGCTCACGACGAAGTTTGACCTCTTCCTCGTTTAGCGGTCCGTTGTCAGGCTCTATCCCTTCGAGAAGAATCATGACGGGGACTATACCGCCTAGCTCGCGACGCTCTTCAGGCCAAACTGGATTTTCACCCACGAGTGACTGGCCGTCATGACGACATACGTCAACACGCATCTCGTAAATCGAGGCGAGGGTGGAAGAGTTCGCCGTGTTGACATGGGTGTGCGTCTGAGGAGGATAAACTTTTCGATCAATACCAATGATATCCAGGTCGGTGTTATACAGGCAAGGGTGAGTCGCGCCGCTGTCGAGCTGCATCAGAAAGAAACACCGCGCCGCTGACTCGTCGTCCTCAACCCAGCAGTCGTCCCTGACATGGGGCTTGGGCATGCTTCTAATCCTCGTCTTGTACGCGAGGAACTTGCCAGTCTGAGTTGGCGCGGTGCCGTCACGGCTGTGGAAGCCCTTGACGCGACGGAATCCCATAGTGATGTCCCAGGCCAGGGGCGTACCGCCGCTCAGTCCATTCGAGTCTTTCGCTGGCTGAGCCCATGTGGCTGCCATGAGAGATGGTTGGTTACCAGCGGTCGGAGCCAGTGGAGGTTCGTACCAGAGCCAACCTGGGCCATGCTGTTCATAGTATCGGTCGAGTCTCTCTGCTCGATCATGGGTGAAGGAGTCGTAGGAGTAGCAAAGGTCGACAAGGTGACCGGCGTAGAACAGTGCCCATATGTCCCAGTACCGTATGGTCTCTTCCTCGTAGGCTTTGATAGCAGCGCGGATGTTGATGTTTGCGGTTGGGCACTCGTTTCTCTCCAGAGTATACTTTAGAAGACGAATGCGTTCTTGGACTTTTTCTCGTTTGGTAGACTCGAGTTGATCACTGGATAGGTAGTCAGAGAAGAGTGTGAGTAAGTATATATAAGGGCAGCTTACACAGGCACAGAGTTCTCCTCAGAGTTCTCCATTTCATTGAACTTTGCCCGGACCTTCTCCAACTGCTTCTCAAAGCTCGACAGGTCGGCCAAAGGCTGCGTCTCGCGAGCGTTTTCCAGGATCGCCTCCCATTGCAATACCGATCGCTCAGCCTCCTCTATCCGACTAAGGTTATCTCCTAAAGAGGCGCCAACCGCCAGAGGAGGCTTCCAGTCAGGGGGAATCGGCCTCCGAGTTCGTCTGGGGGGCGCAGGAGTAGGGACGGGAACCCGCGTCGTTTGTGTCTCTGCCGGCGATTCATCCCTTTCAACTCGTACTCTCTTGCTTGCTGAAGAAGAACCTTCATGCGTCTTCCCGGCAGTGTCTGGCGTTTGTCTAGAAGGACCTGCTTGCAGCTCTTGAGCTTGTTGTTTTCGCTTGAGTCCAAGGTTGATCTCCCTGTTGGCTTCACTCCTCCCAGGACGCCAGAGTTGACCCCGAGCAGGAGCCTGTGGTCTAGAGTCCTTATCAGATGGCTTCTGAGGAGGCTCCTCAGGGTTGGGGCCACTGGCCTCAGGCCGGGGTTTCTTGGGCTCTGCCTTAGATTTGTCCCCCATGACTGAAAGATTTGGTCGATATCATCAAGACGAATATTCCCCAGAGATGACAGGTTAGTTTTACATCGTTATTTGGTTCAAGTGACCTCAACCCCTCCTCTTGTTCTTTGTCTTCACAGCTGGATAGTAAATTCACCCTCTGGTGTTTGTGGCGCGTGGTTGAACAAAGAAACCGGTGATTGCCAAGCCCTCCCTTTCCTCACTGGTCGGATTCAACCACACCCCTACCAGTTTGTTAGGTGTATTTTTGGACAGCCTGAAAGAAGTCCCGTGTATCAATTGAGAGTCGGCTTCGCCGGCCTCTTTGTTCTGCCTATTGTGTAGGGGCTTAGCGTGAGGCGTCAATGTTGGATTGAAGCTTCTATAGGCACATGTCTGTACCGTGCACCATGCAGGGAAGATTCTTTGAGCTTTCACAAGTAGGTAGTATCGGGGAAGCTATCAAATAACGGCATTTCTTTATTTGGCCCTTCCCCTCCTTCACTGATCAGCTCTCTTTGTCCCATCATCCCATCGAAGAATTGCTTTCCTTGCTCTCACCTTGACGTTGACCTTCACCCTCAGTTTACTCTCAACTGCCAAAGACCTCCGAGGCAGTTTCACTATGGGCGAGCCTATGGAAGAAGATCTCCTTCTAGAGGTGGGTGAGGAGGTGGGTGAGGAAGAGACAGTTCCCCAGACCGTTCCCGAGGCCGAGGAAGAAACTACCACACCGACTACGGACTCGGGTCTTGTTCGGCGTCGCAAGAAACTCCTCGGTGAGTCAAGAAGAAGAGCTAATGCCGTTACTCAATCGCTGATGCAAGTTCAGAGAGAATCTCCTTGACCTTCCATTTCGACTTCCAAGCTCTCCCAACCGAAGCTCAGGAGGCATACTGGAAGTTCCAAGAGGACCGTGGCTTTTCCAGGTTTGCCATTGACCTACAGCGCATCCTCCTCGACCACAAGATAGACGATTTTCTTCACCAATGCCCAGCTTTCCTGCTTGCTGTGACCGAGCTGTTTGACGAAAAACACCCTCAGCTTGGACTCCGAGGGCTCTGCGAAGGTAATGCCCGCTCACATCACGCAGACAAACAGTTTGGCTAACGTCACAAAGAGCAAGGACTTGTTCGTGATGATGAATATTCGCTGGAAGGTCGTCATAGTCCCTTCGGCACCATGTATGTGCCGAGAGTGGAGGTATCAGATGTCGACGATTCCGGAGACGGTAAGTATTTAACTCTTCTTCTCTCTACGCAGAAGCTAACGAGGCATAGAAAATCGCCCATCGGCTCGACTTTCGAGAACTTTAGCCTCGACTTCACTGACTCACCGAACTAGGACAATGAGGCCACAGAGCCAAGGGTCGCTTCGACTCTTCGCTGGCCCATCGTCTCAGATTCCAGAGGACGAGGAGAGCCCGACCCAGGCCCCAGAGCTTGAGCCTACTACGACCAAGCCGCTCATCCCTGGGTTCGTCATCAGTACCAAACGAACGCCCTTGGCCTCACAGGGAGAAAAGGACAAAGGCACTGCCCCTGATCAGCCGCCTCGAGAGATAGGCGATGGACCTCCTAGAGACATCCGGTCCCGAGAAGAATACAACTCGGGTTGGCTCAGAAACTTTGCCGGCGACAGAGGCGCGCCCCCTCCTGACTTCAACCTCTACCCCTACAAAGGCTGGAAGATCGAGCCTCCCAAGGTTCTCCTCACCCGAGCCAAGAACTTTCTCGCCGACGAAGATGTCAACCGCACCATCGATTGGGATCGCAAGTTCGCAGAACTGGCAGAGTACTTTTCGTACCTCCTCCACAACTGGAAGGGTGAACGTTGGGGTGCCGATCTCCACGAGTGCATCGACATGCTCCACGCGCACCGCGTCTACGAAAACTACCACTACGGCAAACCCAAGTTGAACCTTGACTTTTATGAAAACTGGACAATGAAGAGTTGGAGGTTGCCGCGAGTACCTGGTCGCCATGTCGTCGTTGAGGATGAGGAGGACATGGGAGAGCGGAAGCTACTCTTTAACCCTATCCGTGCCGCCCATGATGTTCACTACGAGATGCCTCTGGATGTTCTCAAGAAGTATGTGGACGAGTATGGACAGGATGCCAGCTACTTCTGGTCGTCTACTGGCGTGCAGCCTCGCCCGGAGAGACTCACTGATCAAGACTCCAACAACAGACGGTTCAACATGGTCGAGTGTGAGAACAACGCATACGAGAAGAGCATCTTGAAGAACATGCAAGAAACTTGCTCTCAACTCAAGTCTCAGCCTCGACCTCCTGCTGAACAAGTCGAGGGCACGCCAGATATCAACTCTCTCCGCCAGTTTGCTTGGTTCCGCGGAACTCGACGAGCTGCTCTTCAGCAGTGTTTGAGCCAGTTCAACAACGCCGAGAATGCTGCTGTATGCAACCAGTGGCGGGCCATCATCATCCCACCACGCCACAAGCCAAGGCAACCTGACGCCGGTGTTCTCTTCACCACCATGCAGGTAGCCAACGTCCCTGAGAAGAAGGCCCGCGACCCCTTCAGGTACACCCTCGCGCACAAGTGGTACGTCACGGCAGATCAATGGTGGGGTGCCTGGATGCGTCCTCTCTCCATCAAGGAGTCCTACGGGGAGAGACTCTGGATGCATCGTAAGGAGGCCATCATGGAGTTGCCCATGAACTTCAAGGGTCCGTATATCTTGGATTATTTCGACAAGGACATGAGGAAGACGCAGGAGCTCCTTAACACATGTGAGATCATCTGGAATAGACTGGATGACAAGGAGAAGCATTTCAACCGCGATTTCTTGACCAAGGTCGTCAACTGTGTCTGGACGGGGCTCCGAGCAGGGGAAGGCAGCTATCTTGAACAAAAGAATCTCGTCCGAAATGATGGAAGCACTCCTGTCCCTCACATCAGACCTATCGAAGCAGAGCTCCTTCGCTTCATTCTTGAACCTTCAGTCAACGCCGCCATGCTTGGCATCAAGCAAGGCGCCGACGCATATCAGAGCGGAGACGAGTGGATCTCTCCTATACTCGGCGCTCATGGTCGACTGTTTGAGGAGAGAGTTGACGAGATGTTGAACGATATCAGTCGTGACTCCTTTTTTCATCCCGCTGCAGGACCCGAGTCCCAGGATTTCATGGCGGTTCTCAACCGTGACTGCGATGGTCCCATGAAGCGTTACAGATTCTCCAGAAAGGAGGCCATCAGATATGCACTTGCGCTCAAGAAGAAGGGCAAGATTTAGTACGTCCCTCAACCCCCTTTTCAAGAACCAGAACTAACAAGCACAGCGCAAACAAAGATCTAGTAGTCCGTCGCCCCAAGGTTGACTTTCACCCAGAAGAACGAATCCGCTGGCTCGACTCTGACTACAAGGATAACCCTCCTGTCGAGCCAGCTGTTAAGCCCAAGATAGGTCCAGAGAAAGTCAAAGCCAAAGATGCCGATAACGTGACCATCTCAACTGACATCTCGACTGAAATCTCTGATCAAAAGTCTGTCGATCTCGGGCCCTACGACAATGGACTTCCCAAGCTAGCCAACATTCGATCCTGGGACTCCACCATCCTCGACCGCGAGGCCGTCAGTACCGACATGGAAAAGACACTCATCCTGTACGAGGGTCTAGGCTATCGTCTTGGTAGAACTCTCCGTGATCTCCGCGCTCAGCACTCCAAGGACCTCAAAAGTCTGACGCCCGAGCAGAGAAAAGTGAACGGCAGATACACCCGGAACATCTTTGACTACTGGGAGAAGGATTACCAACTGCGAGCCAACGATCCTAAGTGGAACCGGAACGTGGTTGACGAATCTCGGAAGAACCGCGTCACGCCAAAGTTATGCGACACTATCAAGATGGCCGAGCCGGAGGCCTACAAGGAGTCCTGGGACCGCGAGTTTTCCAAGGACATGCAAGACTCGTTATATGCGAGTTTTGATATACTGCGCAAGGGTATCATCCGTGAGGCGTACGAGAACAAGAGCATGCTGTTCCCTAGTCGTGTCACTCGGCGTATTGATAGCATGGGCAAGACGATTGCCTCGGCGCCTCGTCGTGAGCCTGTTTGGTCGTTTGGACATCCTGGGCGGTGCGGCAAGGGACCACAGTTTTGGGACATTGACCGTTGGCCTCTTCACTTGCAGACTGATGAGACGAGGGATTTGATTGAGAGTTCAGGCGGTGATGATTCCGTCTGTGTCATCCCGCCTTCTCTAAGGGGCCAGCGTTCAAAGAGAACCAAGAAGAGAACCAAGCGCTCCAAGAGAACTGGCGAGGAAGAACAAGAAGAGGAGGGGGATGTGGTCCGGGAGCCAAAGGGCAAGGAGCGTGCTCATGACATCTCCCTTCGTCAACTCGGCCAGCCGTTTGGGTACAAGTACAAGGACCTAGCCCACATCCGACGAAGCTTCAAGCCAGGGACACCAGAGTACTGGCTAGGCGACACGCCTCTCCAGAAGCAGAGGATCGAGGACGAAATCAAAAGAGGTAAGTTTCATATCGAGCAATTCGAAGAGCCTCACTAACACGATGTCACAGGTCTTGTAGGATCGGAGCAACCACGATCCTGGCATCAACGTCTCAAAGACTTCCTGGGCAGCAAGGAGGATGATCCCACGGCGCTGCCGTACGTGAGCCCGCGGGATATTCCTCGAAGCAAGTCACTGGGAAGTGTGATGGAGGAGGATAGCCTTTTGATACTCCCTGATAGCCCCGAGGATATCCCCAGTAGCAAGCCGCCACAGGTTATTGTACCGTCAGGGGATCGTCCTGGATTCATACCACGTCGCACTCATCAAGCCCCACCAATGAACCCTCCTCACTTGGATGAACCCACCGAGGGCGATGGGCAAGACAGTCAACAAAAGTCGGACAACCCAGATCCCCCAGGAGATTACACGAGGTTGACTCCTTCGAGGACTCGCATAACTCCTCCACCTCCACCTGAGCACGACCAGGCTGAATCATCGACGGCTAACCAGCAGAGCGCGACTCCCACGGCGCAGCGGCGACGCAAGAGTCGCCCGCTGGTATCTCAGAGCTTGCAGCTGGAGATTATCGAGCCTGAGCAGGATGAGCCTGAGAGACCGCCCAGGGATCCGGAAGACGAAGCCCTCTACCGAGCTCTCCACGAAGAGTTTTATGACTCGTATGGTTAACAAGGCTCGTATTAGAGCATGGAAATATTGTGTATCGATGTTGACTCTTTTCTGTTTTTGTACTGTTAGTCTTTGCCTTACCTCCGTATTGGTGTTGATAGCTCTCGTATCATTGACTTCGCACTCAATCTGAACAACTTCACACACAAAACAATGCAAGGCCAGCCTCTTTTGCTTCATTTAGCAACGTAACAGGTGAAATTTTTTTCATTCAGACCCTAAGCCATTATTCTCATAGCCTCAAATCTGACCGGCCAAAACCATGCAATGAAACACAATGGGTCGTGACTCCGCGCACCGTTTCCAGCCCGCCCCCTCTCTCTTAGTATCGCTTGCCGTCCCGCAGGGTGTCGGCGTACTCGTCCAGGGGACTCCGGATGAGCTTGGTCTCCTTCCACAGGTTGGGGGTGAGGAAGGCGTAGGTGTTGGAGACGGCAACAAAGGTGGCCTTGAGGGTGTTCTCAAGGGTCTTGGTGGAGCCAGCGGAAGAGGTGTAGGCGTCCTCGACACCGGCGAGCTGGAGGAATCGCTTGACGGCGGGGGAGGCGACGAGGCCAGTACCGCGGGGAGCGGGGATGAGCTGAAGCTGTAGTCAGTATTTTTTTTTTTTGACGCTCTCTCTTTGTTTCTCTCGTTCACGGATAATACGTACACGGACGGTGACGGAACCGCACTTGCCAGACTCCTTGCAGGGCAGGGAGTGAGGCTGACCAAGGTTGGTACCCCAGTAACCTCTTCGGACGGGGATGACGCTGAGCTTGGCGATGATGATGGCGGCACGGATAGCAGTAGCGACTTCCTTGGAGGTCTTGATACCGAGACCGACGTGACCCTCGGAGTCACCAATGATGACAATGGCCTTGAATCGGGTTCGCTGACCGGCACGGGTCTGCTTCTGGACGGGCTTGATCTGTAGTTTCGCGACAATGTCAGTATTTTATTCTCTTCCCAATTGGGCCTCTCCCCCATCACAAATCGGTCTGAGGGCTCTCTTTCGTGTGTGTAGTCGTTTCCGCACCTTCATAACCTCATCCTTGAGCTTGGGCAGGAAGTTGTCGACAATCTGGAACTCCTTGATGGGAAGGGAGTGCAGGTAAATCTCCTCCATGCTGTTGATCTTGCCGGCCTTGACCAATCGACCGAGCTTGGTGACGGGCTGCCACTCCTTCTCCTCGTTCTTGCCACGGCCACGGCCACGACCACGTCCACGTCCACGGCCGCGGTCACCACCACGGGCTCCGAAACCACCGCCGCGAGAAGCTCCTCGATCAGCCATCTTGAATGTTATGTGTTGCGCTGGGGGGGGGACGTCAAAGGTCTGCGCACAAAGATGTGGTTTTGGTGTTTCGGCGTTGGGCGTTGCTGGGAACTTTTTCGGCTGGCGGGGGTCTGCACACTGGAATTTTGGGGAATGTGCTCGAGTTAGCGAGCCCTAATGCGTTTGTGGATTTTGTGTGCCTTGGGGTTAAGGCGCAAAAATGGTGGGGTGTGGTTAAACCTTCACCTTGGGTGGCTCACCACGGTGAGGATACTCCGATTCTCGGTGAGATAAAATTGACCCCTCACAAAATTGATCGGCAAACTTCCGAACTCCAAACGCCGGCATCGCATGAATGCGCATGAAATTGCAACACCATCATGTCAATTGATTCGCAACTATACACCTTGGAGTCTCTGAAAAAGTGTGGAGATGTTACAAGAGAACCAAAAACTACTTTGCGTCCAATGCAGACGTTCAAGAAACCTCAAGCCATGCGAGAACAGAAACTCATGTCACAGAGGGGGATGCATGTTCGTACACGCCTGGCAGCTCCAGGCCATCATTAAGGAGGGTATCGCAACTCAACAGCCTCGTATATCTGCCCTCTCCTAGAGCCAGATCACACCACATCTATTCCTTTGTTGTCTTGAGAATCAGGTTTTCCGCAGGTTTCACTCGCTGAGCCCATTCGCTATAATGTTCTGTTAGCAGTTGTCATGAAAAGTGTGGGAATTTCACTTACGTCCAGCTGCCGTCGTAGACCCTCCGAGACTCGTGAGAACCAACACCAGCCTCTTCGAGGGCAGTCTCAAGAACACAGGCAGTCACTCCAGTACCACAACTTGAAATAATAGGGTGGTTAGAATCCACACCCTTCTCCTCAAATACCTTCTTCAGTTGGTCGCGGGGGAGGAAAGCCTTGGTCTCAGGGTCCAGAACGGCGTTGAAGGGAATGTTGATAGATCCAGGCATGTGCCCAGAGGAGAGACCTTCGCGAGGCTCAGGGGCTTCACCAGTAAACCGGCCATTGGGTCGAGCATCAAGAATCTGGACACCCTCGGCACCCTCCTTGTTGTAGTCGTTGGCAATCTCCTTGACCTCCTCGAAGCTTACAACCCGTGTAGACTCGACGTTGGGGATAGGATAAGGACAGCACTCGACGCTGTACAGCTCTCCTGACTCGGTGGGAAGGCCCTCTTCCACCCACAGCTTGAAGTTGTTCAGGATATGCACCTTGGGGTGGCCAAAGACCTGCAATGTCCAGCCCACACGGGGGGCGCTAAAGATACCAAGCTCTTTGCTGTCATACACCACCACTGTATCCTCTTTTCGAATTCCCAGTTCGCTCATAGCGGCGGCAAAGCCCTTGGCATCGGGGAGCATATGAGGGTAAGGACTGCGCTTGTCGATGACCTTGTCGAGATCGAAAAATCGTGCCTTGGGAATGCGCTGCTCACGGAACGTTTGGATACCGGTTCGGCCATCGTTAGGGAGAAACCATGAGGCGCAGAGAGGGATTGTTCGGGGCTCAGGGCTGATCGGCGAGGGAGGGTTCTTCTTGAGGGCTTCGTCGAGCTCCTTCGGGGAGACGAGGTAGTTTGAGAAATTCCGCCGGGTGAGCAAGATGGGTCGGAAGACTCTGGAGCCCCATTGGGGCAGACTAGCTCTTGTTGAGCGAGAGAACGCGACGGCGGCCATGTTGTAGAGGTTGTAGCGGGTTGCGGGATGGGAGAGGGAGGAGTGGTGACTCGTACGAGCCGTTTCGGAGTGGTTGATAAGCCCGAGGCCAAAAGTTGGCGACAACTGCAGCTAAAAGCCCAGGCGGGAAATGCGGCGGGTCAGACGTTGGATAGAGACAGCTAGCAAGAGGCTGAACTGTCCTTGTTCGTCCGCATCACTCGGCGGGAGAGCGCCCGGTTTGTGTGTAGAGGATTGAGGTTGAAGTTGGTGACGGTGACGAATTAGTTAGCGGCTGCTTGTGGGATCCAATTTGATGATGGCGACAGACAGACATGGACGGACACGGGCGGCGAGGTTGGCGTCAAAATCAGGAAGGAAGCTGCGGGTTTCGGGACCTGCCCTGGAAGCTTTGACCCGGGTTTGCGGCTACTGGCAGGATTGAACTGGAAGCTTAGTGGAGGGCTTTAGCGGTGCGAGCCCTTTCAGTGGGCAACTCTCAGCGCATGAGGTCACTGAAGCGCCCTCACGTAGACGCCCGCCCACCATTTCCCGACCTCAGCTCATAGATGTCAATGTCTCCCCGCCAGCTCCCACACCCAAAGCTTGACCCTCCTCCTCGTCCACGTCAAGGTTTCATCGTCATCTTGACATTTTCGACCCTCTCGAGTCCCTCTCTTATCAATCCCGTGACTCCCCCCAGCGGCGAATCACCATGAAAGTCACCATCAAGGAGTGGAACACGGTCGCTACCTGGCGATGGGATATTCCTGAGGACGACGTCTGTGGTATCTGCCAGGTCCACTTCGACGGGACGTGTCCGACTTGCAAATATCCTGGTGATTCTTGCAGCCTGTGTAAGTGGTCTCTCTTTCTCTCTGACAGGCACCGAGGCATCAGGCCATATTTCTAATGCTCCCATTCTAACAATCTCGTCTCAAAGTATCGGGAAAATGCGGCCACAGCTTTCACATGGTTCGACTTCTCCTCTCTTGTCTTTCTTTGTTGTCTTTATTACTCACTGTTGGTGTGTGTGTTTTTAGCATTGCATACTCGAATGGATCAAGCAGGACTCTTCGAGGGGTCAGTGCCCTATGTGTCGCCAACGTATGTTGCCTATTCTCAACTTGACAGATGACTCTCAATTGACATGATCCACAGGGTTTGAATGGACAGATCCTCATGTTCCGAGGCCACCACAAGCTGGATAAAGGAGCACAAGTTGGTGTTTGGCGTTATTGGCATATGAAAATGGGTGCCGGGCATACCCTGAACAGGTCGTAGCAAGTCCTTTTTTATTGCTTTCAAGCCAGCCTTTGCCTGTTATTCATGATATTTAAGATATAGTCTTCGAGTAGTCATAAGTGATCCTTAATCTAAGAGTAGGATACTCTCCCTAACCAAGGCACCAAGTCGTATCTGTCAACGTCTCCAACCCCCAGGGTCAGAGTTGATATTATTCGCATATGACGGACATGGGGAGAATAGTACACATTCAGGTGAAATATCCAGTACGCTTTAGGTCGACAATTGAATCTGAAAGCGGTCTCGTGAGAAGAGTTTACAAAGGGGGCAATGCAGCCAACACTATAGTCTCCTTAACTCGCACATACCTATTCTACAGGCACAACTCGACAGGCTACCACGGCGATGACTTGATGCCATGCTTAGGAATTTCGAGGTTTCACATGAGAGATTCAATTTTGCCCGAATATGGACTACTTGTTCTATGAGTTCAATAAACCCTTCTCCACCATTTCGAGCCCTTGGCATTACTGGTATATGTATATATCTATTATTACAGTCTTTGATCCAAGTTTGAAGCAGTTGGAGCCTTTGAAGCATTCGTCTTGAAACGATAAAGCAGTCCCCTCCCTCTCTAAGCCTCCGGGACATACACGCCATCCTTGCACAGGACAACCACCTTCTTGAAGAAACGTCGCCACTCAAGAGGATCACCCTTGACCTTGACGAAGCGCACGTCCAGAACCTCGGTGCCGTCAGGCAGAGGTTGGCGGTCAACTTGGATCTCGCCGTGAAGACTCTGCTGGCGGCCGTCTAGGGCCTTGACCTTGAGGGTGGCCACGGGGTTGCCGTAGAGGTTTGGTGATACGGGGGCGAGGGGGACGTTGAGCTGGTGAAGAGCATCGCTAAGCATTTGAATGATGTGAGCAGGCGGGACAGCAGAAAAGAATCGAGTGAGTGACTCTGGTGGACAGATATCGCGGAAACGACGAGCTTGCTGTGTAAGACTCATGGAGGGACCAGGAGTGTGAGAGAACTGGGACATGGAAGGTTCATCAGCGAGAGAGTCCATCATCACACGACGAGCGTCATGAGCGCGCGAAGGTAGAGACGAAGCTGGGGCTGCCATAGAGCGGAGCGCCGGGCGTTCCCAATCCCAGTCGCGGTCGACGATAGGGGCTTCGGGCTGGGTCGAGGAGAACCGGCCGGCATTGAGGCCTGTGTCGAGGTCCATGTTGTCGCTGGACGACGGCTGCGATGTGGGTTGCTGGCTAAAGTCGATACGCAGGTTCTCCAGCATCTGTGTGGCCAAGGAAATAGGATCCGTGACCCGGCCGTCGGCGGTGAGAAGAGCATTGTGTCGTGTGTACCAGGGGTGCTGGCGGACTTGAGTGAAGCTGAAGCGTTTCGTCGGGTCGATGCTCATCATTCCTCGGAGCAGAGAGAGGGCCTCCGAGGGTATCCTCTCCCAGAGCGTGTCAGTGCTGCGGCCAGCGGTGCGAACGTATTCTTGAAACTCCCAACTGCCCTGTGAGGGCTCATCCCATGGGGTATTACCGACCAGAAGGACAAAGAGAATGACACCGCAAGACCAAACATCAACAAGATCCGGTGAGTACTTGGCAGCGTTTGGTGACCTCCTGTCGGCGCGGCCACATGCGAGAATCTCAGGGGCGATGTAAGGAGGACTACCGCAGAGTGTCGAGCTCAACTTCCGCTGACCCTTATACTCAAACATTGTAGCCATTCCAAAATCAGCAAGTTTCAGTGAGCCATCCTGAGAAAGGAGAATGTTCTCCGGCTTGAGATCACGATGTGCCACACCCTTGGAGTGCATGAAGCTCACACCGCTGACGAGCTGCACAAAGTAGATCTGGGCAATGTCCTCACGAACACCGACATCGGCCTCGATCTTGTCAAAGAGGTCACCACCTTCCGCATACTCCATGGCGATCCAGCGCCAGATAGCGTCCTCCCCCGAGGCGAACCACTCAATGATGTTGGGGTGCTGGCCGATGTGTGAGTGGAGGGATACCTCCATGGCAAGCTGCTTTGTCGAGATACGGCCATGCTTAACGGCGTATCCCTTGTGGATGAGCTTGACTGCAAAGATTGGTGTTGGAGCATCAAGTGGAATTGCCTTTTTGATCCTGTCCCGTGTTAGTACGGGGTAGCATGTGAAATATTGGCGAGTGAAACTAACGAGGCGTAGGCTCCTCGACCAACTGTCTTGGAAACGATTCGAAAGGGAAGATCCCTTGGTAGAGGATCTAATTGAGACTGATTCATCTGTGTTAGTAGAAGAGTAACGTCAAAGAAGTGATACAAGGCCGTATAAGAGCCAAAACGAGATAGAGATAGCTTGGTGATGCTTCACCCATTCACGGGTTAAAGAACCACGTGCAAGCTGCACAATCAGGAACCATGAGCTACATGGCAGGCACGATCAAAGATAAAAAAAAGATGGGGACTTGCCATGATTTCGAACTTGCAACTATCCAGCTGCCCACGCTACAAACCCAATCGCGTCGTGATAAAAAAAAAAAAAAAGAGGGTTTGACGGGATGATTGGTTCAGTCGTGGTTATGATGTAGGAGCCCTCAAGTGAATGGATGAAAGGCGGTCGCGTTTTTGGTCGAGTTTGTCGCGTCGCACCGCGTAAAGTGTTTGCTTGTTGCTGTGAGACCCCTAAACATTCAGTGGCATCAAGCGCCCCGCGCTTCCTCCTCCAGCGCTTCCCAGGCCTACGGTTTCAGGGCCCAAGCCCCCCATCCGGTTCCATTGGCCGCAGGCGTCCAACTTTGTCGCCCCTCCCTAGGTACCTAGGTCCCCCGGTCGCGCCGTTGCTGCGGTAAACAATTCAAGTTGTTTCCCATCCATCCAATGTCTTTGAAATCATAACCTCCCTTCGCTCTTCATTATTTCCTGTCGCATCGCGATCCCCAAACCCAAAACAAGAAAGAAGGCGTCTCGCGTCAAAAGCTTGTCCCGGCCTCACTTTAAGACCTGCCTTCCCCTTCCTTGCACCTCCCGCTTCTCCCGCATACGCCACCAACTCTACCCTCTTTGTCTTCCTTCACTTGCCCCTGCATCCTTACCGACCTCACCTCCTGCCGGTTGCGGAATTGCTTCTTGCGAATAACAATTCCCTTCCTCACCTCGGGTTCCCTTCCATCCCCATTCACTACCCCAGATCCGACATTTTTGTTCGTATCTGTTTCTAGGCTGCATCTTTGAGCATCACCAACATCATACAATGGATTACACGGAGGACAACCAGAACTCGGCTCCTGGCAGCGTCCCAGCTGCCAAGATCAACAATGGTCGCTCAGGTCCCGACTCTCAGAGCACCACCAAGAGGTCAGTCACAAGTCCTGTCCCCTTCACAGCTCGCCAACCGCTAACATCATGCAGACTCCAGACTGAGTTGATGCAGCTCATGACGTCGCCCGCTCCTGGCGTCTCGGCCTTTCCCTCCGCCGACGGCAACCTTCTCTCCTGGACCGCCACCATCGAGGGTCCCGACGATACTCCCTATGCCGGTCTCACCTTCAAGCTCAGCTTCGCCTTCCCCTCCAACTACCCCTACGCTGCTCCCACCGTCCTCTTCAAGACACCCATCTACCACCCCAACGTTGATTTCTCTGGTCGCATCTGTCTCGACATCCTCAAGGACAAGTGGACTGCCGCCTACAACATCCAGACTGTTCTTCTGAGTCTGCAGAGCTTGCTCGGCGAGCCCAACAAGTGAGTATTCCTCTACCGGGTTTCTACATCATGACATGACCCTAACACCTTGCAGCGCATCCCCCCTCAACGGTGAGGCCGCCGAGCTGTGGGACAAGGACCCCGAGGAGTTCAAGAAGAAGGTGCTGGGACGTCACCAGGACGTTGAGGACGAGTAATTGACTTCTACTGGGGTTTGGTGCTTAGGCTTGCTTGAATAGGGGACAGGAGTACCAGGTGTATGGATTTTGTTTGATGACTTGTTAGGGATACGGGATTGCATGGCATTTCCTGAACTGGGCAAACAAGGAGGGATATCGTTCGGGTCAGAAACAGGCAGACCATTGTCGATAGAATACCCTTATCGACATCTCGAGACATCCACGGCCGCTAGATCCAAAAGACATGATTGATTTCGCCCCCATAAACAGCCTTGAACTGACTGACCACTTCACGCCGAGGCACCGATGATTGTCGTCAATGTTGGACTTCAAAGCTTTGATCACATTTTCCCTCTGTGTATTTTCAGCGTCAAAAGCCAGTAAGCCGATTGCAACTCCAAATGCCATGCCACCGTAGACCTTGTCCCAGAAGAGAAACTTTTTGCATTTATTCCTCAACAAGGACCGTGGGGAGGCCCTTGGCGTCCTTGACGTTCACAGCCTGAACGTAGCTGTACAGCTTCTCCTTGGCACCCTCCTCGTCATTTCGTCGTCGGGAAATTCGGATTCGGAGTCGGTAGTCAACACCCTTGACACCGTGCTCCCAGACCTTCTTGTTGAGCTGGGGGTCGATGCGGACATCAGAGGTACCCTAAGTTCCTGTTAGCATGGGTGTCGTTGAAAAGTGACAACTCTGCCGGTTCCAATTGCATCTCGCTCGGCGGCAGGTGTCTCGGGTGGGCGGTCGTACCATGGCCTTGGTGGCGAAGGACTTGATCTCCTTGATGGCACGGGGAGCCCTCTTCTTGAAGGTGACACCATGGAGCTTCAACCCATTAGCATATGATCCTGATCCGGAGCTCCGATTGTCGAGCTCTCTTGGTCGTGAAAACGTACTCGCTTGTGCATGTGGATGGTGTACTCGCGGGCGACGACATCCGCAATAGCGGAGCGCTGAGTCTTGCCAGAGGGCTTCTTGGACGACATGGCTGAATGTGGTTTGTTAGTCGGTCGGTCTGGAAAACGACGGGAGTGAAGGCGCAGGCTTCGAGGCGCTCGTAATCTCTCAAAGATGTAGTCTTGCGAGGGAGGAGAAGTTGTCGGGGGTAATCGTACCTGCGGCTCGTCTCTTTCAAGGTCTGGCGTTGAGAAGTGTTGATTGTCGTAATAGTCAAAATCCCACAAAATCTTTGTGCGTAGGGCAGGCTCGAAATTCAGTGGTGGGGAAAGCGAGCCAATGGACTCGAGCCCTCACTCTCCACCAGTATTTCACGTGACATTGTAGGAACGACCCACTCCTAGCCTCCGAGTTAACGGAAGTTGGCTTAGGGGCCAAGTGTGGCCCGATCCACGTCGACCTGCGGCTGTTTATCGAAGCAACGCATCGTCGCCTGGCCTGCATTGTGAGCGATTCCACATTCCAACGGCGACTTACCCTCGAGGCACCGCACCGCAACGTTTCTCTGCGCATCGGCGCCCCTCTTCAGTTTCTGTGTTCGCAGGGATCGACTTGATCGGGAGAGAGCGTGCTGCGGTTGCTGCGACAAGGAAGCCTCTTTCTCGTCGTCATCAAAAGGGGGACCTCGTCTCGCGTACCGGAGCTTTCCATAAGTTCTCGGCAGTTGACATCACCCGCGCCGCCGAAACGAAACGCCTCTTTTCAACATCTACACTCTTTAGCCCAACTTCGAACAACCTTGCCCAACATGGCTGAGCATGAACCCGTCACCACCATGGCCTCGCCATCGCCGCAGCCTGACATGGCGCGAAACCGACTTCCAACTCTTTTCGAGGTGTTGAGCCGTCGCACCTTGCCGCCTGTCGACCTGTTCTCGTTCTACATCTACATGCGAGACCAGCAGAGATCCGTGGACTATCTCGATTTCTGGTAGGCAAACGAGAAGCTCGGTGGCCGAAACAAATCACTGACAATCACAGGCTCGATGTCGCCCAGCACATGTCTCTTTGCCGTCACTATGTACGAGAGCTCAGACGTTCCGTCCTCATCGGCACGCCCGAGATGCAATCCAAGAGATCATCTGCTATCCTAGAGAACATTGGCGACCTGGAACCCCGAGCGGCTGGCCCCTCGATGTACGCCACAGAGAAGGAGAAGAACCAGGATGCCCAGATGTCTGCTTTCCTGCGAGAGGAGCAACACGAGTCCCCACAGAGCACCACTGCGCCTGTGCGACCCAGCCCTCAGTTCAGCAACTCGCACGATATCACCACCGACTCCAACTCTCCCGCGCACACGGTTGCGCGGCAGGACATTCGCGCCTCGGCGGAGAAGATTCTCTACACCTTCCTGCTTCCCGGCGCTGAGCGAGAAATCACCCTTCCCGGTTCCATCACTCAGGAGGTTACCACAGCAATCGAGGAATACGGCCGCGACGATCCCGAAGTATTCGATGTGGCCAAGGACTACGTCTTTCAAGCGATGGAGCGAGATGCCTTCCCCGGATTCCTGAGAATGAAGGCTCTTGGCAACCTCATCCCGCCAACCCTCATCATGAGACTGATCTTGGGTCTCATTGCCATGTTTGGTGCCTTCTGGACTGGCTTCATTCTCATCTTTCTCGACAAGTCTCGTCTGACGAAATGCTGGGTAAGCACACTTGTACACGTCGTTTGGACCCCACTGACCATTACCAGCTCATCATACCCTTCACCATCGGTGTCTATTTCCTTGCGTCTTACCAGTACTCACTCGACCCTATTATGGCTTTGGTCGGGTTCAGCGAGTATACTCCTTTCAACTTCTCTCGCATTCGTGAGCCGTACATCCGCACACTCCTCGCCAAGCGAGCTCTCATGGTCCTGGCCGTCACCATTCTCATCGACGCCGGACTCTGCGTTCTCTTTATCCTCGTGCCAGGCAAGCGCCTGTAGGCGCATGTTCTTATCGAACAACCATGGCCATTAATGCAGGCCGTTACTGGCCTTCAGATTTCTTTCTAGAGCAAGCCACTAGGCGAGATTTATACAGGGACAGAAAAAAAGTTTCACGACCGTAATGACTTTGAGAGCTTTGATTCGGCAGCGATATCAGCCCCCCTTCGCAATGGAGGTTGTGGCCCTTTTTCCTTTCTCTTTGGAATGTTGGCGTCTGGAGATCTATCTGTGTTGTATCATCTAGGGCTTGCGTGTAACTTAGCTATTCTGCAGCCTCTGCTTTGAGATGTCAAATCTCGGAGTTTCTGGCTATGTCATGTTTCTTCTCTTCTTGACCATCATTATGTAGGGCGGTAGCGTCACAGTTATTGTACAGGCACTGGCGGCACTAGGTACTAGGGGTAGTTAATCAAAGGCGTTATGTCGTCTATTACATCATGGTTCTTCGTGATATTTGTTTTATGCAGTTCTCGCCGTCGTGTCTGGCCGTCATCTAGGACACTCAGTATCATCACATCTTGCGCTTGCTGGCTCGCTTCTTCTCCTCCTCGGACTCGTCCACGTCCATGAGCTCACTCTCTGGCAGGCTACCGACTTCCATGACGGGCCGCTTGTTAAGCCCTCTTCTGTTAATCATCTCCCTCGTCAAGCCCGTCATCCCGAACGCGCGAGCCCCGCCTTCCTGAACGTCGGTCACCTGCTGCTTGAGCTTATCGTCAGCAGCACGCTGCTCCCGCTGTCGCGCCGTGGCCGCCGTCTGGATGTCCTTGATCTGGGTTTCTAGATCCCCGAGAGTCGAAGTGCAGCGGTCTGACCATGCCTTGAGTGCCGTAGCCAGGTCGGGTATCGCTCCCGGGGCGAGGTCACGTAGGGGCGCGATGCTGGTGACCTGGACGGCAGCACGGGCTGGGTCGAGCGTGGCATGGAGAAGACCAGCGTAAACGGCCGAGACGACGAGGTTCTCAACTTCACGCTCTCCGGGAAGGTCGAGAGCACCCTGTAGCGCGGCGTACGATAGGTTCTTTCGGTCTCGGGCTAGTGTGAGGAGCGAGAGCTGACGGAGCTTTGTTGCCTGGGCCTCTGCGAGGGCGGGCAGACCCTTGGTGGTTTTGTAGGAAGCGTATGTGCCATAGGCGAATGTCTGAAGAAGCGTAAGGTGTGATGCGAACTCTGAATCAGCGAGACCCTGGATGGCGGGTGTTTGGAGGAGCTCGGTGAAGAGAAAGGTGTTATTGGCGGAGGTGGCTCGTGTGACGAGGTCGGCGGCGGCGCGGGGAGAGGTGGCCGACTTGGAGAGGGCGAGGAAGGGCTGGGCTGTGTCAGTATCTGGTCATATCGGTAAGCTATTGGTTCGGGGCTTACCTCGAGGGCGTTGAGAGCTTTTGTCTGCTCCATAATGGGCTGCGGTTGAGGCTACAGCCTCGCGGGGTGGAGGTTCACGGTGACAAGACAATGAACAGAGTCGGAATGTTCAGCAGCCGTTGGGTTGATGACTCGTATGTCTGTTGTTGTTCTTCCTCCTATCCAGGTTCTCTCCGGTTGAGAGATTCGCCAGTGATGCCTGGTTTCTTGTGTTTTGTTGGTTACTTGAAGTTGCTAAAGTAATAGGCATAGGCAGATGCAGTTGCATGTTGGAGCTGTCCGGAGGTGAGGCTGGGGCCTGTGGCTGCGCGGGGCTCGTCCTGTGGGGAAGAGTGAAGAGAGTCGTGGGGTCATTTAAGGAATGCAAGCTCAGACTCAAATGTTGAAGTTGACTTACCCTACGACATCGTGCCGACGGGCCGTTGACGTTGGTAAATCTTATTGAAACGACATGGGCGGTTTCTTCTTTACTTTATGTCTCTTTGCCATATATATTATCCCTCTTTCTTCTTCTATTCGAATGGGTATGTGGGCATTGCTCAGAAAAATATTATTCAGTCAATTGCAAGCTGGCCAAGCTCACAAACCATCAACCTGATTAATCGCATTGGCACGACAGACAATACATAATGAACCGCGGACATGCGCGCATCAGAGTATCAAACTAGATCAGGTCATATGCCATCAATCTTAACTCGATACAATTATCTGGCGGCGTCAGAATGTAATGGTTAGAGCCAGCAATTCACAGACAGTTGTCTCCCCCGTCGACAAAACACGGATGCATGTTCCAGGCCGTGTTACATGAGCTTCCCCAAATAAGCACACGCTACTGCCGGAACCTTTGCCATCTTGCCAAATCGTCCTCGGCCACGGCTGCGCAGCTGACCTACAGCCTCAGCTGGGTGTAGCCACGCTTACACGAGCCCTCGGAGCAAGTGAGACCCGGCTTGCATCTCACTTTTGGGCGGCATGGCGTCTTACAAGACATCAAGACACTACCGTCTCAGTTGCAGGCGGTGATTGGTAAACATCCTCAAAACGCTGGTGATAGAGTTGCGATCGACGGCTCCTAGGTCTAAAAAGTGAAGCTTGAAATTAACCATTAGAAGCTTCTGTGTCTTCTTGGACAAGTTCATGTCTGTCTAGTGACCAACACTGCGTCTAGCCTTGATAGCTTGGCAAAGTCAAAGTCTGGTTGGACGACAAGGTCAATCGGAGGCTGCCCCCGCGAGAGATCGACGCTCACGTCTTTGAGGGCGTGGGATGGCGACATCACGAAACAGGAAACTACGGAGCATCGGCAGTGCTTTTCTGGGCGAGGAGTGAGACGGCAGATATAGACAGCCATGTAAATATAAACACGGGTCAGTTGCGCCTCTCCTGTGTGGTTGCAGCGACCTCTTTCTCACTCTCACCCTCCTGCAACTTGCACACACTCTTTTTTCCCCAGCTGCACCACCAGTGCATCAGAAGCGTGGATCACATTCCCCGTTTGATTCAATCGGCCAATCGCTTCACAAGGAAGAGCGGCTTGTTCAGCGGGTGGATCACGCCCAAGAATCCCGCCCCCAGCGTCTCAGGCCTTGCGCCCCAAGCAAGTTCCAGTCCAATCCATCAATCCATTGTGGTGCGGTGCCAGGTACATATTCGCAGGTGACAAACAGGACAGAGCGTTCATTGTTCTGCGCTAGCAACAAGCGACACAGAACAAGAAGGCGAAAAAAAGGACCCTTGACTGACAGACACCCCTGCAACAAAGATTTCCGCGGCTCCTGCAGACGCTCCCTGTCTCATCATCAATCCCACCAACGAGACTTGTCGGACAACGTCAAACCGTCCGGGAACCGGTCCAAATCTGGAACTTGGCCGCAACAGCCGCTGAGCCAAGACCTCGTCAAAACTGCTTCGGATCTGGGATAATCTGACTGAGAAGCCTGCTCTTTGCGCTGCGGCCGGCCTTCGTAATGCTGTGCTAAGAGAGGTGTGTGAGTCCCTTCCCTTCCCTTCCCCTGAGCCTGGGTGCGAAAAGGCAATAAAATGCCGTCGCATCCGTCTCATGTCATGTCCTGGTTCTAGTTTCCTGATCTAGGCGTACTCTTTTTTTTTTCTTCTCACCCAAGTGGTCATTCATTTTGTTCCCATTTCGTTTTGTTACTAACGACAAAAATCGCCCAGTCTCGATTAACTGACGCCTCGATCAATCAGACGACGACCCGCCTCAGCTCGACAAGAAAGAAGCCGGTCTTCGGGGTCCAGTGGCGTCGTTTTTCCAGCCTCGTTCACTGAACGTTATCAATCAGCATCAGCTGTTGTGTTCTCTACTCCATTTTCCTTTAGTCTGTTTTCTACTCTTAAGCTGCGTTACCCCATTGCGGCTTTTCCTTTACTTTTCCCTTTCTGTCCGGGCTGCTGCTCGCTTTATTCTTGTCTGAATTTCATCTTCACTGTTGCGAGCGATACGAGTTGATTTCCACCGAATGCCCGTGGCTGGAAGAGCGAACTGAGGGACCAAAACTACTGGGGAACGAACCCAGCACAGTCAGCCAACCAACCACCACGACTAATTAACCGCGAGAACCACGTTCCATCGTCTCCGCCCGCCACTGTCTCTCTTGTCACCAACAATCACCACCTCCCACTCTCGGTGCTTTTGGATAGCATCGCAATCAAACGAGGAGGCTCGCGGGCCATAACCCGTCGCCATGGCTCCCTCGTATATTCAGATCCCCTCGAGGGAACAGGGCAATGACGTGGGCACTGCGGATGCCGCCCTCTCCGTCCCTAGGAGCGCCGGCGCCCACCTCGCTACCACTACTATCCGCGTGGACGGTATGACGTGAGTTGCTTGCGCGCCCCAACCCAACATCAACCACCTCCGGACATTCCGGCTCCGCCGTGCCGAGAAATCCTCGGCCGGACATGGCTGTAGATATATTACTAACGCCTCTTCCTCTAGATGCGGCGCATGTACTTCTGCTGTTGAAGCTGGCTTCAAGGGCCTCGATGGTGTCGGAAACGTCTCAGTCAGTCTGGTTATGGAGCGCGCTGTCGTTATGCACGATCCCAATGTCATCTCTGCCGCCCAGATTCAAGAAATTATCGAGGATAGAGGCTTCGACGCCGAGGTCCTCTCTACCGACCTTCCGAGCCCTGCTTTCAAGCCCGCCGGTGGCCTCAACCTCCACGATGGAGACGACGACTTTGTCACGACTACGATTGCTGTTGAGGGTATGACCTGCGGCGCCTGTACCTCTGCTGTCGAAGGCGGCTTCAAGGATCTCCCGGGTGTTAAGAGCTTCAGCATCTCTCTGCTGTCCGAGCGAGCCGTCATCGAGCACGACCCCGATCTACTCACCGCGGAGCAGATTGCCGAGATCATAGAGGACCGAGGCTTCGACGCTACGATTATCGACACGGGAAAGTCGACCGCGGACAAGACGGCGAAGGATTCTGGAAGCGCCGGCGACGTCGCCATCACGACAGTTGCCATCGAAGGCATGACGTGCGGCGCATGCACGTCGGCCGTTGAGGGTGGATTCAAGGGTCTAGAAGGTGTCCTGAAATTCAACATCAGCCTGCTCGCGGAACGAGCCGTCATCACGCACGACCTCACCAAGCTTTCACCGGAGAAGGTCACAGAAATCATCGAAGACCGAGGCTTCGACGCCCAGGTTCTTTCAACACAGTCCGCTGGCGACCTCCCCAGCGGTTCGTCATCCAATGCGCAGTTCAAGGTGTACGGTGTCCCCGATGCGGCTGCAGCGGAAGCTTTGGAGGCTACATTAGCTGCGCATCACGGCGTCGACTCCGTTTCGTTGAACCTCGCCACTTCGCGCCTCATCGTCAACCACCAGTCCAGTGTTATCGGCCTGCGAGCTATTGTCGAGGCCGTTGAGGCGGCGGGCTACAATGCCCTTGTCGCTGACAACCAGGACAATAATGCGCAACTCGAGTCCCTGTCCAAGACTCGCGAGATTACCGAATGGCGGACGGCTTTCCGCACTTCTTTGGCCTTTGCCATCCCCGTCTTCATCATTGGCATGATACTGCCAATGTGCTCACCCAAAATCGACTTTGGAGGCTACGAGCTCCTCCCTGGTCTGTTTCTCGGCGATGTCATCTGTTTGATTCTCACGATACCCGTCCAATTCGGCGTTGGAAAGCGATTTTACGTCTCTGCCTACAAGTCACTCAAGCACCGTTCCCCTACGATGGACGTGCTGGTGATTTTGGGCACATCCTGCGCCTTTTTCTTCAGCATCCTTACTATGGCAGTCTCACTGCTTGTGCCCCCTCACACAAGGCCTAGCACCATCTTCGACACGAGCACCATGCTCCTCACCTTTGTCACTCTCGGACGCTATCTGGAGAACAGCGCCAAGGGTCAGACTTCCAAGGCCCTTTCACGTCTTATGTCTCTGGCGCCTCCTATGGCGACCATTTACGCGGATCCCATTGCTGCCGAAAAGGCTGCTGAGACTTGGGACAAGGACCCAATTACGCCCCGAACTCCTAGGACTCCTGGTCTTGGTGGATCGGCCTTCGAGGAAAGACTCGTCCCCACAGAGCTGTTGCAGATTGGTGATATAGTAGTTCTCCGACCTGGCGACAAGCTTCCCGCCGACGGAGTCCTTGTCCGCGGTGAGACCTACGTTGACGAGAGTATGGTTACGGGCGAGGCGATGCCCGTTCAGAAGCGAGCAGGCGATAACGTCATCGGCGGTACTGTCAATGGCGACGGCCGAGTCGACTTTCGAGTCACCCGTGCCGGACGTGACACTCAGCTTAGCCAGATTGTTAAGCTGGTTCAAGATGCGCAGACAACCCGAGCACCCATCCAGCGACTCGCCGATACCATTGCTGGCTACTTTATACCTACCATTTTGATCTTGGGAACGTTGACGTTCCTCTGCTGGATGGTTCTCAGTCATGTTCTCTCCAACCCGCCCAAGATCTTTCTGCAGGACTCCAGTGGTGGCAAGGTTATGGTTTGCCTCAAGCTCTGCATTTCCGTCGTCGTCTTTGCATGCCCCTGCGCCCTCGGTTTGGCTACACCCACCGCCGTCATGGTTGGCACAGGTGTGGGCGCTGAAAATGGTATCCTCATCAAGGGTGGCGCAGCCCTTGAGAGGACCACCAAGGTGACACAGGTTGTCATTGACAAGACCGGCACTATCACCCACGGCAAGATGAGCGTTGTGGAGCACAGCATTGAGTCTGCATGGGACGACAACGGATGGCGTCGTCGACTTTGGTGGACCATTGTTGGTCTTGCTGAGATGGGTAGCGAACACCCCGTGGGTAAAGCCGTTCTTGCAGGAGCCCGCACCGAGCTGGACATTGAAGTTGATGGCGTCATTGAGGGCAGTGTCGGAGAGTTCAAGGCGGCTGTCGGAAAGGGCGTGAATGCTCTGGTTGAACCTGCATCGGCCGTTGAACGTACTCGTTATCGTGTGCTTCTCGGAAACGTTGCGTTCCTGCAGGACAGCGGTGTTGATGTGCCTGAAGAAGCCATCGAGGCGTCGGAGCATCTCAACTCGAGCGCGAGCAAGGCAGCAGGGAAGGGACCCGCCACTGGCACCACCAACATCTTTGTTGCCATTGATGGCTCTTATGGCGGTCACCTCTGCCTGGCCGACTCGATCAAGGAGGGTGCTGCTGCCGCTATCTCGGTGCTTCACCAGATGGGTGTCAAGACGGCTATCGTGACTGGTGACCAACGATCTACCGCCCTCAGTGTTGCCGCTGCCGTGGGCATCTCCCCTGATAATGTCTACGCTGGCGTTAGCCCCGACCAGAAGCAGGAGATCCTGAAGGAGATCCAAGCGCAGGGTGAGATCGTCGCCATGGTTGGCGATGGTATCAACGACTCTCCTGCACTGGCAACAGCTGATGTTGGTATCGCCATGGCCAGCGGCACAGATGTAGCCATGGAGGCCGCAGACCTGGTGCTCATGCGCCCGACAGATCTGATGGACATTCCTGCAGCGCTCGACCTCACACGCTGCATTTTCCGCCGTATCAAGCTCAACCTTGCGTGGGCATGCCTGTACAACCTTGTCGGCCTGCCCATCGCTATGGGTTTCTTCCTCCCCCTTGGCTTCCACATCCATCCCATGATGGCTGGCTTCGCAATGGCGTGTAGCAGCGTCAGCGTCGTTGTGAGTAGTCTCCTGCTCAAGAGGTGGAAGAGGCCTAGGTGGATGGACGAGGCGGCTGCGGCTCCTCACGGTGGCTTGCACTGGAAGGGTGGACGCGGCATCTTTGGCTGGGTGCGCGAGGTGCTTGGAAGGAGAAAGGTGAAGAAGGAGGAAGGATACGTGCCGTTGGCCAATCTAGAGGCGGCGGAAGTATAAACATCCAATCTGATGATGCATTGTTTCGCAAGCGGCGGAGTTGTTGTTGTTGTTTATTGTAGATGTGTATAGCCGATTTATTCAACCATGATGATATCCTGTAAGTAGTCAAAAACATCTTCAAATTTCACACACCGGCACATTCGGAATGATCAAGTCAACTTGGGTACTCGTCTCTTATTATTCTAATATGTTGGCCCCTTTCATATCCCTGCTCTTTCGGCTCTGCGCATGGATAACGCGATCGATGGCAGTTGCTCGTGTGGTGGTCGGGTGGTGCTCGTATGTTGACATGTGGTGTATAGACACATACGCATGCGAGCACGGACTTGCCATAGATGATATACGTCTCGGTCCTGGAACTTTGACAGCCCCGTCTAGTACCAAGTTTGAGGCGTGTTTCTTATCTTTTGGTGGGGTGATGTATGGGATATTGTCGTCCATGGAGTTGATATCTCAACTTCAAGATGGAGCGGGTTAGTCATTTCACATGCCCATCGCCAGTATTGTCCGAGAACACCGAATTATGGCCGCTATTGTTCTATACATTTAAAAACTCAATTGGCAAAAAAAGCTTGGAGGCAGAAAAAAAAGAGACTGTTGGAGGTTGCACGTGATCCTGCAACCTCTTTGACGAGCAGATCTCTCGTAGCTCCCGCGTCCTTGACCAAGAAGCTTTTTCTTCACAACAAAAAAACAAACACTGTCAGCTATTAATCAATCACTCGCTTCACCAACAATGCTGGATCAGATGGCAAACGATATCAAGCTCCTCTCGGGGAGCGGTCACCCAGAGCTCAGCACTCTGATGGCCAGTCGGTACGTCGAAGCAGTCATGATGATGATGATGATGCACAAAAACCCCACGCTGGTGTGAGCACAAGGGATCCGATTGGACTAACCCACCCCCTGCAGACTCGGCATCACTGTCGCAAACACCATGTGCCTGAAGTACTCGAACCAGGAGACCAGCGTCTCCATCGGCGAGTCGGTTCGTGATGAAGATGTATTCATCGTTCAGTCGGTCGCGCCGGGTCAGGTCAACGATGGCATCATGGAGGTCTTTATCACGGCCAATGCTTGCCGTAGCGCTTCAGCTCGAAGCATCACCGTTGTCCTCCCCTTCTTCCCCTACAGCAGACAAGACAAGAAGGACAAGTCGCGCGCCCCAATCAGCGCGAGGCTGATGGCCAACATGCTGCAGGTGTCTGGCGTTGTAAGAAATCCCCTGTTTCCCCTTCAAAGCCACGTGTGTGTGTGTGTGTGTGTGTATCGGCTTACAAGATGGTCAGAATCATGTCATAACGATGGACTTGCATGCCTCGCAAATCCAGGGCTTTTTCAACGTGCCCGTGGATAACCTCTTTGCTGAGCCATCCATCTTTCGCTGGATCCGGGAGAATCTGAACATTGACGACTGCGTCATTGTCTCACCTGATGCTGGCGGCGCGAAGCGTGCGACATCTATTGCTGATCGCCTTAAGATTGCCTTTGCTTTGATCCACAAGGAGCGTCCCCGTCCCAACGTCGTCGGCCGGATGGTGCTGGTTGGCGACGTTGAGGATAAGACTGCTATCATTGTGGATGATATGGCTGATACCTGTGGAACTGTACGGCCTTGACCTCTTGCCGTTTGTTTCTTTGTTGTATATGGAACTGACTTTTCTTTGCAGCTTGCAAAGGCGGCGGCCACTCTTAATGAGCATGGTGCCCGTCAGGTCTTTGCGATTGTTACCCACGGAATTCTCAGCGGTAATGCCATTGAGACTATCAACCAGTCTTGCCTTTCGGGTTTGGTAGTGACCAACAGTGAGTTATCCCTGTGGGATGTGGTTGAGTTATTGCTAACAAGTATAATAGCTGTGCCGCGTAAGTTTCCTGGACCAAGAACTCACTCGTGCTTCCGTTTACTGCCAGGTTTATTGTGACCCCGTGACTTACACTGACCGATGGATTAGTTGGCGACAAGGTTGAGCGATGTCCCAAGCTGAAGGTGATTGATGTGTCTGGAACTCTGGCTGAGGTAGGCCCAACACGGTTGGACTTCAATATATGTGACAAGTATACTCACCTCCCTTTAGGCCATTCGAAGAACCCACAACGGCGAGTCCGTCTCGTACCTCTTCACCAACGCTCCTCTGTGACCTGGATGAGCCACTGAAGGGGACCTTTTGCTATTTGCGGAGTTGGGGCTGGAACTGTGGTTTGGGCGTTCGGATTGATATGCTTTTCAAGTCTGTATCCTGGACTGGAACTAATGGATTGTCCCTTGCGATGAATTTCAGCTAGGTAGGTAACGTCGCCTCAAGGTAGTGTAACCAGCTGTTCTCTTCGAACTCACAGCAAGTGAACACGATTTACATAGTATGCCGCCGAACGAGCCTCAATATTGTTGTTGGTGGCTAGAATGACAGGCTGACAGACTTACATATCGAAGGCAGGGCGAGTGATATGGATGTCTCAGGCGAGCACAAACTACGTAAAAATGGCGGTAGGGCTGGTCTCTCGGGGACGGGTTCCAAGACAAGGCTCAGGGGGAGGGGTCCGGGTCGATCTGACGGGTCTCCGGGAACTGTGTCTGAATCATCTGCACAACCCCCCTGCTGAATCAAAAAGAAGCAAGGCCTTCTAAAGCATTCCGGGTGTCACAAGCCGTTTGAGAGGCGTCTCGGTTGGCGACAGGGTAATAGCTTAACGTCTTATTTTCCACAGACAAGAAACAACGGTGTTCAGTAGTGTAAAAAGTAACTGGCCTTTTTTCTTTGCTCTCTCATGCCAGATCGTAAGCCACCTGAGCTATCAATCTGACGGGGACATGAAGGGTGGTCTCTGTTTGCTTGGGATCCGCCGCCACGTGTGGCGTTTGACATGACAGCAAGGGGTAAGAATGGAGCAAGGCAGATGGGAAGAAGGATGAGAGATGTTATCATCTGAGCAGGGATTCTTTCTCATCAACCTGCCGCATATATCACGACCGAGCTGCGTCTGGGCTATACCAAATACATATGCATTCTGCGCCGTCTATCAAGTGACACATTCTGACAACCCTGTCTGTTGGGGGGGAACAAACCCGGTTCGGATAATGCCCCTATTCCCAGACGGCATGCATTTTAATAGCTCTCCCGCGCGCCGGAAAGTGGGATTTTTTTTGTCTGATCTGATAGCGCGCCATCGCCCTTGTTCTGTAGGGCTAGTCGGGGGGTCTGGCTAGATCCAGTGGCCTTTTTTTTTTTCTTTCCTCGATCGGCAACGTTGGAGAAAAAGCGCAAGGGCATGGGCCGTTTAAAGTGCAGCATACCCGGATAAAAGAAAATTTTATAACCCCTTGGTTTGTTGGTTCGTCTCTATTTGTTCTCTTGTGCAGGATGACGTGCCCCTCTCTCGCTTATTGCCCGTGTAGATTAGGATGTAAGTGTTGAAGAAGGATGGATGTCAAGCAGCGTAGGATCCATGTGGGAATAATCAGTTTGCTACAGAGCAATGGGAGTCAGTTTCACTAGCTAATTCCTTATTCTCCTCGCCATCATCTACTGATCCATTATCGTACCTCATCCAAAGGTAGAGACTCTTATCCAAACGCGGTGTTCCATCATTCAAAAAAGAATCGCGCGTCAGTGGTGACGAGGAGAGCCCCTGGATGCAATGGATCCATCCCATCCGACGCTATCGAATATGTCAGCATACAACGCTGTGATTGGACAAATGCGGGTTTTCCTAGAACGATCTTCCTTAGTGCTCAGATTTTGCCCCCGCCCCCTTTTTCCTCTGACCCCTGGATTTCGATTTTTATGTGTGTGAAAGGAAGACGCGTTCCAATGGAATCTCGGAACAGATAGGGTGCATCTGGAGGAGACCTAGATCGTTTGTTTGATGGGTAGGTTCCCTTTCAGCTTGTCGGTCAGGGGAGGGGGGGTTTACTGTGCGATGATAGTCTTGTGCAGGTAACCTTTGGTACGCGGTGCCGGAGTCCGACGGAGGAGAGTGAGTGAGTGAGAATGTCTGATCGACAAACGGTTAATTAAGGTAGTGGATTCATTTTCTCGTGTTCTCTACCCGAATGTCAGACGTAGGTCGTCTGCCTGTATGTACAGTAGATACGGAGTACATGCTGTACACTTCCCCTCACAGCTGAGGTGCAACATCCAACGAAAAAGACAGAGAAGCCCGTTCGTTCCTCTTATAATTCCTTTGCCAGTCCTCGATGTAATTTCCCGCTGCAGTAATTCTGCACATGTATGCTAGTTAGCTGCCCGCCGGGTGAGAACTTGTTGCCCTCGAAGGCTTAGCGGGCTGCTGGCAGGTCCTCGTAGGTTCCGCCAAATGCTGACACTTGTTCACTAATTTGACACAGCCCTGGCTTGAACCCCGGGTGGCCATGTGGTACTTTGGCACTGGGTACCTCTCCCGCCGTTCGCAAAAAAAAAAAAGAGAGATGGCTGCTGCGGCTAGAATCCTGCGCGAGCCAGTCAGCGGAGAGAGGCCGGGGGAACCCTCCCTTGAGGTTCTGGGACCCGATGGACACTGTAGAAGGAAGTTTAGTCGCTGCTTACAAGCGCCCATAAGCACAGCGAGTAACGGGAGTTACCTCCATCTCTCTCTGGCTGCCCGTCATCCGCCCGCGCTCCATCCATCCCCATCCCCATCCCCATCTCATATCCCTCCTCCCTTCTCCTCCCTTTAATTTTTCTAATTCCCCTCTTCTCTTTGCGAATCTCTCCGTCCATTCTTCTTCTTCTTCTTATCGTGCATCGCATCGCATCGTATCGCATTCTCAAGAGTCTTGCTCTTCCTTTTCCCGTCTCTCTCCCTTGTTGGGTTCAATCGCTCGCTACTTTTGACTTCTGTCTTTCTCCCGCCTCCGCTCCGTTCATCCCGCGCCCCCCCTTCTCCTCCTCCTCCCTCCCTCCCTCTTGTCTCGGTCTTGGCCTTGGCGCGGCCCCTGTATTTTCTTCGCTTCTCCGTGTTACGTTTCCACTCTACACCTACAACTTCAAACCTTTGACGACCTCGGCCGCTCCGTTGCCCATCATCATTTGCATCCGTAATCGACTTTGTTTGCGCGTCGATTCCATCATCATCATCAATCCTCATCATCAGCGAATCGGTCCCCCGATATTAGCATCCATGCTAGAGACCCGACGACAATAGAGCGCAGACGGTAAACTCTCTTGCTCCCCGACCTCCTCACCCACCATCTTTCGACAACCATCTTCATTTGATCCCGGCGCATTCTCCTCTGCGAAAAGCGACTCGAACATCACCATCACAATGTCTCGTCCCAACAATGAGGAGCCTGTCCCTCTCCTCTCCTCCGAGGAGAGAGATCTCGAGACCAAGGGCGAACTCGACCTCGAGAGCCATGCCGGCCACGCCGAGCCCCCCAAGAACCAGAACCTCGAGCACGAGTACTCGATCCCCAGCACAGTCAAGTTTGCTTGGCTCGGCACCTACTTCTTCTTCTCGCTTCTCCTGACTCTGTACAACAAGTTAGTCCTGGGAATGGTAAGTCTACAACCTCGAGTTTGATGGCGCCCGCGTCCTCTCGGCCCGCGCCGTCATACGCAACTCATCGACACGATGCTAATGATGCGCCTGCGCTGCAGTTCCACTTCCCTTGGCTTCTGACCTTCCTCCACGCTTCTTTCGCCAGCGCTGGTACCTATGTGATGATGCAGATGGGCTACTTCAAGCTGTCGCGACTGGGTCGTCGTGAGAACCTCGCTCTGGTCGCCTTCAGTGCCCTTTTCACCGCCAACATTGCCGTCTCCAACCTGTCTCTGGCCATGGTTTCCGTTCCCTTCTACCAGACCATGCGCATGCTGTGCCCGATCTTCACCATCCTCATCTACCGCGTCTACTACGGCCGCACCTACAGCTCCATGACCTACCTCTCTCTGCTGCCTCTCATCATTGGTGCTGCCATGACCACTCTGGGTGAGATGAGCTTCACTGATGCTGGTTTCCTCCTCACCATCCTCGGTGTTGTTCTTGCTGCTCTCAAGGTAAGCTTGATGTCTTGATCTAAACTGATTCGGCTACTGACCACTCCACAGACCGTCGTCACCAACCGATTCATGACTGGCTCCCTCGCCCTGCCTCCCATCGAGTTCCTTCTCCGCATGTCTCCTCTCGCTGCCCTCCAGGCTCTGGCTTGCGCCACCGCTACCGGTGAGGTTAGCGGCTTCCACAAGCTCATCACCTCTGGCGACGTCTCTCTCCCTCCCGCCTTTGCCTCGCTCTTCGGAAACGGTTTCCTCGCCCTGCTGCTCAACATCTCTTCATTCAACACCAACAAGCTTGCTGGTGCCCTCACCATGACTGTTTGCGGTAACCTCAAGCAGTGCTTGACCGTTGCCCTTGGCATTGTACTCTTCGATGTGACCGTCGACCTGCTTAACGGAGCTGGTATGGGCGTCACTATGCTTGGTGCTGCCATCTACAGCAAAGCCGAGCTCGACAACAAGAACCGAAAGAGCCAACAGGCCGCCGCCGCTGCTGCCACCGCTTACAAGCCCGTCGACCAGCAGGTCCGGTAGAACAGACTTGTGTTGGAAATCAAATAACCCCCCGCTTTTTAATACATGACCTTTTTTATAGATGATCGGGTAAGGGGGCCAGCGAAGACAAGGAAAGGGGAGAGAAGCACTTCTTTGTTTTTGGCGTCTTGCTATGCTTGCTTTTATTTTGGGATTCTCAACTGGGTGCGTCGGGCACAGGATGGATATCTCTCTGGTAAAGCATTCCTCGCCTGTTGTAAACTTTTTGATATACGGTGGTCCTTCACGGGCTTTTTTTCCCGCTCAGCAGAGAGCAAAATGGGGCAAAGAGAGAGATTGGGATGTTTTTTCTTTACTATTGTCATGATCATGGGCTATGGCTTCTTTTTTCTAGAAGCACACGGGGACAAAGATGCCTCGTGGCTTTTCTTGTACAACTTCGGTTGTTGTTTCTTCCTTTTTTTTTTCTTGGATAGGGTCTGCTTTCCTGAGTAAAAATAGACGCTCTACATTAATTCCTCGGTGTCCCGGTGTTGGTGTTTGTTAACTACTGTACATGATAATATGATACTTTTGACGTTGTGTGTACTTGCATGTGACTGTGTTTACGTGGAGGCTGATCAACTTGAATATTATTTGTGAATCTAGTAAAGTATGATATTGATGTGTTATAAACAAGAGGCTGGTGCATTCCAAACCGCCTAAAAGATCCATTCAACGCCGTGCTAAACGAGTTACAAAGTAAAAAATATAAATAGAAAACATGCGTTAGATATCCTCATGTTGTTGTGGTCTGGAAAGGATGCTCTCCCCCCGAAGAGCCCAAATACCCTGCCGAACTTCATCAAATGATGCATTCGCCTGCAGACCCAACGTTTGGGCAAGAATCTCAAGATCACTTGGTGGCAGCGGGATGCTTCCAGGCACAGCCTCGCCGAGAATGGGCACGGCGAGGGTTGGGTTCGCGACTGGACCCTTGGCCTTGCTGAGCATGCCGAAGCGGATTGCGACTTCTGTTACGGTGACCATGATACTGATGACGATGAGGACGATGATGATCCAGGTAATGTAGCTCATCTTTGCGGTAGCGATTGAGTCGGATAGGATCTCGGCGAGATCAAGGAAGACGCGGCATCGTTCGTTGAGGACCTTGATTCGAGGGTCGATCTCGAGATACTCACGAATAGCTGCGTAAAGAGGGTGAAGGGTCGGCTCAGACTCCCAGAAGAAGTTGGGGACGTCGAGGATATTGGATGCTGCATAGGTTAGCTTTGTTGTCTATATTTGTCTAACAAGAGTACTCACAAAGGTTGATGTCGACACGGCTCTTGAAGAGACGACCGACCATGCGTATAATCTCGGCGCGTGTCATGTTTAACTCTCCCGTGAGTGCCAGCGTCTTGGGAACATGCTGCGCATCCAGCATCGTCTCACTCATGCGCTCCTCAAAGAAGCATAGGCGTGTGCTCTGCGCAATGGCATGGCTGATGGTGAGCTTGATCATATGATCGGAGCGTGGCAGTAGAGTGATCATATCGTTGAAAACTCGCGGGCGCTTGATATCGGCGCTGTATTCGAAATGGAACTCTTCCGTTTCAAAGTCATCCTCGTCGAGTGGTCGGGTGAGTAGGCTGATGGTGCCGTTCTCAATGGCATCGGCATCGGCAAAGGTTAGGTCGGCGAGGATGTCCTTTTCTTGATGTTCGGTAAAGTTCCAGAAGACGACGACACCGTAAGAGTACACAAACATCTCTGCAAAGTTCTTGGCGTCAGGGGCAAGACGGTTCATGGCTGAATCGTCATCATCATGACGGAACGGGTTGTTGTGCTCCTCGGGGGTGACTGGGCGATCGCTGAAGTGAGAGGGCATCGAATGGCCACGATCAGGACTGGCTCCCGTGTATGCATCATCCTCAAAGTAACCCTCGTGGTGATCCCGTTGTTCGCTGCGCTCAATCTCAAGGTCCAAAACCGTCTTGCCCGTGCCTGGGGTCTTGAGGATAGGTCGACTTCGGACACGATATCCATCGGTTCCATTGAGAAGCGGCAGGGCGTAGATGACATATAGGCAGTCATCATATAGCTTGGTCTTGGCTTCATGCTTCTTCCGCAGGAACTCGGCCGTTGGCTTGATCTTGTATGCCTGCGCGGTGCAGTAGGCCGTCACTCTGCTAACCCTGTCCGTCCTTTGCATCTTTGGCAACCTCTCGGCGTAGCTCTTCCCACGGATACCGCCTCTCTTTCGAAGCACATCAAGCTCTTCATCCTTCAATGGTCGATTTTCTTGGTCCTGTAGGCGCCTTGCGAGAATGGCCTCGCTCTCAATCTCTTCATCGACGTCATCGTCCTTCTCGTCCGTTTCCGGTAAGAGTACCAACTTCTCGCTGATTTTGGTGGTTCTTGAAGGCATCGGCTGGCCGGTACGGGACTGGACGTTCGGGAGACCTCCTGATACGACTCGGCGATTGCTGAGGGGACTTCCTCCTGGGCCTCGGGGGAGGGGCGGCGCCGGCGGACCGCGAGGTTGGCCGGATGGGATCTGGGTATTGTACTGGAGGACATTGTCGACGGTCATGAATCGCATCGGCGCAGCGGGCCCAGGAGGACCTGAACCGGTATCCTGACGTTGAAGAGCCCTCCTCTGGGGTGGGCGCTCCCTTGCATCTGTCACCTGGAGGTTGGATTAGCAAAGCTGTATGTGACGCGCAAACATCATGATCGTACAAGGACAGATGGGCGCTGCTTGGAAGCCATGGGCTAGTGAGGCCGAGCCAAAGATAATTGTGTTTCTTCGTAGGAGATGGTCGCGATAGGTGAAGGACGTAGATACTCGAATAGCTTGAGCGAAGATCGTGAATAATTAATCGATGATCGTGGTTGGTGGGTGGTTCATAGCTCGGTGGTGAAGCCTGGAGCTTGGATTTGACAGTACAAAAATTGGGGATGGCGCCTGCCTACAGTGCGCTGCAGCCTCGACCAGCCTAAAATCGCACCACTGGGCCAATCACAGGGCGAAATCTACCCTTGCTCTTGGGGTGAACTTTATCGTGGCCTATCGATTGGTTGCGCCTAGCAGAAGATTTCGCGTGAATGACCTCATGGAACCCCACTACGATACAGGAAACTGCCATCTCCCACTGATGGATGAACCACCTTTTTGTGCTGCCTGTGGATTCACGCCTGGGGAATCATTAATTGTGAGGTTTGGTTGAGCGTGATACGTATGCCTCTGTTTTCCTTTTGTTATTATATAGATTGAGTTTGATCCATCGATTGCGATCCGAGATCTGGCTCTGCATGTGATGAATGCTTCACTCTACTTTACTACGCACATCCAATGCAAGCTGATGTTAGGTTTACCTGGTTGTTTTGAACCGTTACCTGTTTCAAACTGTCCAACCGCATTCGATATGTAACACCGATGCTTTGGCTTTGTTAGACCATGTTCTAACTCAAAACGTGGATGCGTCGGTTCGCTCGAAACCTTGTGTAAGATGAACGTGAAGGGGAAAGTAAACATCAACGAGGGTATTCTACGTACATCGAGAAAATTCATCCCATGTCTCCAGTCATATGCACAACGCTGAAACAAATAGAAAAAGAACAGCGCATGAATCAATTTCTGTGTGTTGGCACTTGATTTGCATAATAATCTGGCCATATTAAACACATGAGAGGCTCGCAAGGATGAGGTTGGCATAAAAGCGGGCCCTGCCGCCAATCGGGGCGACGGCGGCCGTTGCTAGGCGGTTGGCCCGTTGTTTGTTTACTACGGGGATTTGGCTGGCTGAAGCCTCCAGGCCCCGCCATACAGACGAAGGTATACTCTCCCCTTGGTCTGCCATCTTTCTTGGGCATTATTGACAATTTGTGACATGGGTCAGATTCGGAGACGTAGTAACGATCCCGTATTCTTCTGAAGCTCCAACACTTTGGTGTTTTTCCCCCTCTCACTCATCCGAGTTCCTCAACATCATCTCCCATCACCAGGCCAAGCACATGTCTTGAAATCGAAGCTCCGTGCTCAAATCAAATTGAACCTGCGCTGACCACGGCCACAACCACTCTTCCATCCCTCTGACGACCCGAGCGCCGCACGCTCGAAACAATGCGTTAACGTCACCCGGAAGGTGTTATTATTTCTTAATATTTTCTGAACCCAACCGTTCGTTCCTTGACCGTTCCAAAGCGAGACCGAGACTGCGGCTCGGTCGACGACCACTACAACCACAATGTCGTTCCGCACTCACCATTTCCAAACTCAACATCTCCATCAACCTCAACACCATCCTCACAGCCAGCCATCACCGCAGTCCCCTCCGCATCCGCTTCGCCAGTCACAAACCCTCGACTTTGGCACCGCTACATCACCCTCTCATCTCAACCGCTTTCCTTCGACAACATCCTCATCTGCGTCGTCTGGCTATTCTCACGGGTCCGAACATAGCCTCAACAGCGGTTACACATCCGTCTCTAGTTCAGCCGGTTTCGGTCAAACAGTTCCCGGTCATAAACGTGCCCAGAGCGATGTCAGAGCAAGAGCAAAGACTTTTGAATCCGGGCAAATGACGAGCCCCAAGAAATCCCACGACAATCCCTACGGGTCCGTTCGACAATCTCTTCGACCGCTTCCTCAGGCTCCCGCAGCTTCGCCGCCAGCTACACCTCCCCATAAGTCATCGCCCCGTCATGATCGTGGCAAGAGTATTGATATAGGCAAATTGTCCTTGTATGATGATGGCCGGGCTTCACCTACGTCGCCTTCTCGACCAACAATGATGCGACCCAACTCGATGCTTTTGACAAGATCCGACTCAGTTCGCCCACCGTTACCTCATCATCCTACATCACCACACCATGTGCATTCGCATAGCACGCACCTGGCTCGGGATGAGCTTGAAGGACTGGGCAAGTCTTCAACAAGCCAGCTGAGGACGCTCTCTCGGCTAGTATCATCAGACTCGGCCGATGACTTCACCATCACTTCGCCCGCACAGGAAGTTGTTGGTCTGCGCGGTCGACGCAGGTTACAACGGACAGACAAGAGCAATGGAGGTCGCGGACAAAAGACGACTGGCTATAGCTGGGAGGGTCGCAATTGGATGGACAAGCAGCGCCAGTTCCTTCAAGCTTATGAATACCTCTGCCATATCGGTGAGGCCAAGGAGTGGATTGAAGATGTCACCCAAAAGAGCATTCCTCCCATCGTCGAACTCGAGGAAGCCCTTCGCGACGGTGTTACTCTGGCAGAAGTTGTGGAAGCACTCAATCCCGACAGACGCTACCGAATATTTCAACATCCTAGACTTCAATACCGGCACTCCGACAACATTGCCATCTTCTTCCGATACCTTGATGAAGTGGAACTTCCGGATCTGTTCCGCTTCGAACTCATCGACTTGTACGAGAAGAAGAATATCCCCAAGGTCATTTACTGCATTCATGCCCTTAGTTGGCTCCTGTTTCGAAAAGGCATAGTCGACTTCCGCATCGGCAACCTCGTGGGTCAGCTTGAGTTCGAGCACCATGAGCTGGAGGCGATGCAGAAGGGTCTTGACAAGCTTGGAGTGAGCATGCCTAGTTTTGGTAACATGGGCGCTGATTTTGGTGTTCCTGAACCTGAACCTGAGCCGGAAGAAACTGAAGAGGAGAGAATCGAGCGCGAGCTTGCAGAGAATGAGGAGTCTATCGTCGAACTGCAGGCTCAAGTCCGAGGTGCTCTTGTCCGTGTGAGACTTGGCGATGTCATGCAGAGGCTCTGGGATGAGGAGGACTGGCTGGTCGACCTGCAGTCTCGAATTCGCGGCGATTTCACCCGACAGATTATGGGATACCGACTAGAGATGAGAAACTTTGCTGTCAAGCTACAAAGCGTAGCACGCAGTTTCTTGGTCCGGAGGAGGATGGGTCGACGTGATCAAATCCTGGAAGCACTGGAGCCTGATATCCTTGAGTTGCAGAGCATGATTCGGGCTAACAAGGCCCGAAATCAGGTGCAAAACGTGACTTCTCAGCTCGAGGTGTGCGCAGGTCCCGTCAGGCAGATCCAGGCTATCGCGAGGGCCTTTTTGGTCAGGAAGAACCATACCGCCCAGTACGAGGAGACCAAGGAGACGGCTGCTACTGTCCAGAAACTTCAAGCGGCTGTTCGTGGAGCATTGCTTCGTGGAAAGGTCGAGCAAGATCTCCAAGAGCTGGATGCTCAAACTCATGCCATCACCGACCTGCAGGCAGCGGCGAGAGCATTGATGACTAGGAATGACATTGGTCGCCAGCAAGAGCAACTCAAGGCTTTCGGTCCTCAGTGGACGTCTCTGCAGGCCTTTGCTCGGGGTCTCCGCGCTCGAAAGGAGACTGACGCAGTCAAGTCTGAGCTCGACAAGCACATCAACGATATTGGCAAGCTTCAGGCTTTTGCACGTGCAGCAGCAGTTAGGAGAGATGTCACGAGCTTGCTTGATGCCCTGCAGGAGAATGAACCTGCTGTCATCGACCTACAAGCATTTATTCGAGGTGCGCTTGAACGAAAGCGAGTTGGAGCAGAGTTGGACGCGCTTGAAGAGCAAGAGCCTCAGATTGTGGACCTCCAGAGCAACATCCGAGGATTCTTGTACCGACAACAACACCAAGCCTTCCTCGATGAGCTGGCTTCTCACACACCGCAGATTGTCGATCTCCAGAGCATCCTTCGAGCCATGATGGAGCGTGCTAGAGTCGAAGACATCATGGCAGAGCTGGAGCAGGAGGAGGAGTCCATTGTCGAGTTCCAGGCCGCTGCCAAGGCATTCATTGTCCGGGCTCGTTTCGAAGAGAAGAGGCGGTTCTTCAACGAGAACATGCAAAAGGTCATCAAGATTCAGAGCTTCGTCCGTGCCAAGGTACAGGGTGAGGCTTACAAGAGCTTGACTACCGGCAAGAACCCTCCTGTCAACGCCGTCAAGAACTTTGTCCATCTTCTCAACGACAGTGACTTTGACTTCAACGAGGAAATCGAGTTTGAGCGGATCCGCAAGACAGTGGTCCAGCAAGTGCGACAAAACGAGCTGCTGGAGAACTACATTGACCAGCTCGACATCAAGATCGCCCTCCTGGTCAAGAACAAGATCACCCTGGACGAGGTTGTTCGACATCAGCACAACTATGGAGGTAACTCGATGGGCTTCCTCGCCAACAGCTCCATGTCCTCTGCCAATCAGTTCGACCTGAAGGCCCTCAACAAGAGCTCAAGAAAGAAGCTTGAATCTTACCAGCAACTCTTCTTCAACCTCCAGACCCAGCCCCAATACCTTGCTCGACTCTTCAAGCGCATCCGAGAACAAGGAACAGCTGAGAAGGAGTGCAAGCGCATTGAGCTCCTTATGATGAGCCTCTTTGGGTATGCCCAGAAGCGACGAGAGGAGTACTACCTTTTGAAGTTGATTGCCCGCTCTATCCGAGAGGAGATTGCTGGAGCTAGAGCCGTCCAAGACTTTATCCGTGGCAACTATTTCTGGTCGAAGCTCCTCAGCAACTACACTCGCTCACCTCGCGACCGCAAGTATCTCCGAGACCTCCTTGGCCCTCTCATCCGGGACAACATTGTCGAGGACCCGGCTCTCGATCTGGAGAGTGACCCCATGCAAATCTACCGATCAGCCATCAACAACGCCGAGTTGGCCACTGGTCGACCCGACCAAAGACCTTTGGATGTCCCCCGAGAAGTTGCCATTCGCGATCCTGAAACCCGACGACTCTTCATCGACCATCTTCGAGACCTTCGAGAGATCTGCGACCAGGTGTTTATGGCTTTGGAAGACCTTCTGCACAAGATGCCCTATGGTCTCCGCTTCGTGTGCAGTCAGATCTTTGAAGGCCTGCGACAACAGTTCAAGCGGGAGCCCCCAGAGAACTTGCTGCAGGTTGTCTCAAACTGGCTCTGGAGATTCTATCTCCAACCTGCGGTGACGTCTCCCGAGAACGTGGGTGTGATCGAAAAGACTCTGAGCCCTCTGCAAAAGAGGAACCTCAGCGAGGTTGCCAAGGTCATTAGTCAGGTTGCCTCTGGTCGACCTTTCGGCGGCGAGAATGTGTACCTCCAGCCCCTGAACGCCTTTATCGCCGACTCTATTGAGCGTCTCATCCAGATCACCAGCGACCTCATTGCTGTTCCCGATGCTGAAAGGACGTTTGATATTGACGAGTTCAACGACCTGTACGCCAAGAACAAGCCAACCCTGTACATCAAGATGACGGATGTCTTTGCCATCCACAACCTGGTGGCCTCGGAGCTTCAAACAATGTGCCCCGGCCGCGAGGATGTTCTCCGGGAGATCATGCACGACCTCGGCAGTGCTAAGAACAACGAGAGCGAGATGAACGCTGCCGGATCCTCGGATATCCAGATGTTCCTGACACCCAAGTTGCACGACATTGACGACCCTGAGGCCGACGTCAAGGCTCTCTTTATGGAGACCAAGCGATGCGTGCTGTATATTATCCGCGTGCAAACTGGTACCAACCTGCTCGACATCCTCATCAAGCCCATCTCCCCAGAGGACGAACACAAGTGGCATATGCTGCTTCGTGATGACTTTTCTGATGGCAGCAACACCCGAGGAGCCTACTCTGACTCCAACATGATTGATGTTACCCGGATGTCGTACCAGGAGCTCAAGCGGACGGCGCTGGAGAACGTGATGAGGCTAGAGAAGCTGGGCCGCATCTCCAAGCACAACTGCTACCAGGATGTGCTCAACGCCATCGCTCTTGATATCCGCACCAAGAGCCGTCGAAGAGTCCAGCGACAGCGAGAGTTGGAGGGTGTCCGCATGACTCTTAGCAACTTGCACGAGAAGGCTAAGTACCTCGAGCAACAGCGAAAGAGTTACGACGACTACATTGAACAGGCGATGAAGACCCTCCAGAACAAGAAGGGGTAAGTGATATTAGTCCTACTATTAAGATAACTCTGACTAACGATTTAATTAGGCGAAAGCGTTTCCTGCTCCCCTTCACCAAGCAGTACAACCACCAGCGTGAGCTTGAGCGCAGTGGTCGCGTGCCCAAGTTTGGCAGCTACAAGTACAGCGTGCGCCAGCTCTCAGAGAAGGGTGTGCTCGTGTCATGGACCGGCGTTGGCGAGCGCGACATGGGCCAGATCAACCTGACCATCTCGTGCGACGAAGTGGGCGTCTTCAGCCTCGAGGGCTCACGAGGACACATCCAGATCCCCGGTGCCAGCGCCCTTGTGCCCATCGAGGACCTCCTGCAGGCTCAGTTCGAGTCGCACCAGTTCATGACTCTGTTTGAGGGCAACCTCAAGCTCAACGTCAACCTCCTGCTGCATCTACTGTACAAGAAGTTTTACCGAACGCAGTAAAATGGGGGAGATTTTATGTATACTTTGTTTTATTGGCTACCCCCCTGGAGGGAAAAGCGACTGTTCAGGCTGGCCACGTTCAGGGGGAAGGATATACATACGAGACTGGATGAAGCATTGCAACCGGCGCGATGGAAGGGTATTGCGCAACAATGGCGCGTTGTTGTTTTTTGACTTCTTTTTTATCTTCTTTTTTATTTTCATGTTTTCAGGCTGCTCTGCGTGGGAGGAAGATGGTGGAAGCGCTCAAGAGGCATGAACTGCAAACGACGGACGACAACCGATAAAAAAAAATTACTCACGACGGAAATCCAAAGGGCATTCACTGGGACAGCGGAGTAGGGAAAGGGAAAGGGAAAGGCGATGGAAGGGGGGAAACAGAGGGAATTGTTTATGCGTTTTTTGTTGTTGTTGTTGTTGTTGTGTTGACGCCAACAAAGTCATGTCATGTCTTTTGAAAGGGAGAAGGAGGACGGTCGCTTCGGTCGGTGTGTGATGGATGGATTGATTGATTGAATTACTAGGATATCGTTTCTGATTGGCATAATGTATGAAAATGGCATTAGAGCCTATTATCAAGCGCCTTTAACTCTTTCAAGCTACCGTGACTATTATGTGATAAGTTCTACTACTTCGTGTGCTGTTCGCTTCATGTCCTTGTGATGATCGAGTTGTCAGCATAAAACAAAAGAGTTGTGCCCGTCGATAAAAACACAAGAACAGCCAGCCACTCATTGAAGAGAGGTTGTCGGTGATCGGGTATCGGAACAGCTAGTCCATGATTGGCTGGCTACCTTAGTTCCAGCTGTTAGTTGTAAGGAAGCCCCCCGGTGGAGAAGGGCGCGAACTAGCAAGGTTCCTCACGAGTCGAGGCCAAGGAGGAAGGCAGCAGCAGAAGCAGCAGGCAGGTCGGAGGCGGCAGCGAATTGATTGATAGGGGATTATGTGTTAGCTTGCAGGTTGTAAGGAAGGGTGACTAGGGGATACGTGAATGGGGCAGAGGCAAACAAATTGCATTATCCACTGACACCGACTCAAAGATGCAAAGTGGGCGCACCGAAGACGAGAAGGGAAAGAAGGCACGTAGCATGGATTACGAAGGGAAATTGCTCACGAGCGGTGGGCGAGTTGAGTTGCAGCTGGTGTGTCGCGTGAGGGAGATTGGTGCCTTGCTAGGAACGGGAGTGAGTCTCGAGTCGAGAGACGAGACGAGAGCCATGAGCGGTAAGGCCGTTGAGGCGGTTGGGAGACGGTTAGTCACAGAATTGTGGACGAGACGAGATAAGCACAACACAACCTCGGTAAAGAAAGCAGACAAAGGAACGTGAAGCATGATCAGCTGAGACCCTGATTGTGCTTGAGTCGAGTCGATCAATTGTCCATCCTGGATCCAAGACCGAGACTTGTTGGCTCTTGGTCATGGCTGTGTCTAGACGGAAAGCGACCTCCTCCACGACAGTTCATCAGTCAATTGTGCTGACTGGCGTCGCAGCAGCAATCCGAAAATGTGACCCCCCCAGCCCAGCAACCGAGAGTGACTGATTTCGTCTTTGCATGCGTGGCAGACAATGAGTTGTTCGGGTGCTGGCTGAATGGCTGGCTGGCTGGCTGTGCGACCGCAGCAGAAGCGACTGCTTGCTTGCGCTGCCTGCTTGGGTGCGGGCTTTTGGTGGCGGCCGTGGTGGATTGATGAGCAATGAAAGTCCGGCCGGAAGTCGGTCGGCGTCAAGAGGGTCGATCAGCAAAAGCCCCAACAACCAAGCCCGGGCTGATGTGGACATTGACCCGGTCCGGGACCCAAAATTGCGGCGAGCAATTCTCCCCTCGTCTCCATGAAGGAGACACGGAGGGAAGCGAACATCAGGAAGCCCCCGGACCACAAGAGGGAATCGTCCGATATTTCAATGTCGACATTGGTAGTTGAGAAGGGGTGATTGCGTTGCCTCGTCTCGTCCTCGGCCAATTCCAACGCCAATTCGACTCTTACGGTTTCATGGATGGCCGTAGCTCGCCGGATTGTCGGGAAAGGGTTTGACAACCCCAGATTGCACCATCCAACGCTGACAAGGCGTTATGGCACTACCGAGGAGAGCCTGGTTCTGGGTTGGGGTGTACCAAGTAAACTGTGACCGCTTGCGCTAATCCGGGCGTGCCGTACGTGTCGTCGTCGCATGTCTGTCGTGTCCTGCCAGAGCCTCGCAGTTTGCGCAAACATGCTCCGACTGCATTGCAATGGATCGGGTCTTCGTCTCCATTCCATGAATGTCGCCTCGTTTTTGTTTTTTCCTCCCTTTAGCGGGATAACCGTGGTCAGACAGACAGACGGTCGATTGCCGAAGGAGGAGAAGAGACAACAGAGGACGCATAAACCGAGGGGGGAGGGCGTTGCAGATGGATGCGCAGCAGAAACAGGCAGGCTGTGGCGGGCGGCCAAAAGACGACGTGATGAATGCAATGGCAGCAGATTATCGCCCTGTGGAGCGCGTGAGGGTTCTGAAAATTGTCTATACAGTGAACGGACACGGTCCGTGGAGGCGGCGATTGGGTGGGTTGTACAGTGTCATGTAGGATCCCCATGCACCGTATAGACAATTCTTGGAGGTTGCAAGTTTCTCGAGCCCTTGGCCTCAAGGGAGGTGCAGATAAAGGATGCAGGGACCGGCTAATGGGCGTCCGAGGCCAGTGCGTCGCAACTCCCAGGGCTCCGTGCTCCGTGGGCCATCGTGACGCCCGCTAAAGCAGGAATGCAGAAGCAGGAGCCAGTGGAGAACGACGTGGGTGCTTGTGTTGCTGCTCGTTTCTCAGAGGTGGTGGGACGAGGTGCAGGTTGCATCGTTTGGTTTGCATGAAACGAGGGACGGGAGGCGGGAGACCTTCGACAGGCGCATGTGGAGAATCAGCATCAGCAACAGCAATACCAACACCAGCAGCGGCGCCATTATCTTTGAGCTGAGGTGGGCACTGTATGTATGTGCCAATGCTTGGAGCTGGATGCATCACGATGGAGTCGGGGATGCGTAAGAGAAGGAGATCCCCGAAGCCCAGGTCAACAGAGATCGGTGTCCATGTGATGAATCGAGAGCGAGGTTGTGACCTTGGTTGGATGCTGCTGCTGCTGCTGCTTGTTGCTCATGGCGCAGATTCTGCACCTTGACCAACTCATGCAACGGCATGCAGTTGAGGATTATGCCCGCGCAGGATGCAATCTTTTTCGGAGGAGTTGGAACTGTCTGTCGAGGTTGACGAAACCAAGGACTTTGCTCAACGAGGCTCAACCAAGCCAAGGATTGGATCGACTTGCTCTCTGACGACATCTTTTAGCCAGACTCCCTCCCAGTTATGGCTTGGTCAGATTTTATCTGATCTCCAAACAAACGCCAACAGGCATAGGCAGGCATGATGTATGATGATGATGCTGATTCTAGTCAATGGCCGGAACGAGTGGGAAAAGATGTGGCTTCTGGACTTGGGATGGCTGATGGAGGGTTGGATGGAACATGGCAGATGGGACCGTGTAAGATGGAGGGGCTGTCAATCTTTGTGGGCTTGACCGGGGAGGGATTGGCGAGGAGGGAGCTGACCAATCGCGACTTGCCGCTGGCCGAATTGAGTAGTCGCTCAGCCCTGAATCCCTGCATCCTTCAGCACACGAATTCGAGACGCAGCCATCAAGTGTCTGGCGCTTAAACAAGACTTGAGACTACCGGGGCCTTGTGAGATATGAACACAGAGGTCAGAGGGGATCCTTGGTCCATGGAGGGATGTCTGACTCTGCGGCCGCGCACTACGGTAGCGCAACCGGACATGTGCCACGGATATCTACATACCGCCGTATCAAAAAAAAGAGGACAGACTTTGAGACGGAGGAGGAGGAGAAGGAGGAGCAAGGATAACAAAGGATGGCCATGTGATGCTGTTTTTTATCTCCCAGACACGGCATTCACGGACTTGGGAGCCGAATGCCGGGTTCCATCAAGGGAGTTGATGGTGGGTAGAACCGGGCATCCATCCCATCCCTTGCGGCTCCGGAGAAAGGCGTGCATGATGGTGACCTTCGGAGATGACAATAACAGTAGAGTCTTTTTACTCAACAAGTTTCTCTAGCATTCTTGGTGTGTTGATCATGATCCTCGTGACAGAATTTGAAAAAAGCCAGTCAGTCAGTCCAAGCTCGTGTTGATTGACGGTGGGAGAGGAGGCTGGCCTCAGGATTAAATTATGCACTATTGAGGGCCACCCCGAACTCGGACAGTCTTTCTCATGCCGCGTTTAGTGCATATCCAGCTCTCATCTCCCCCAGCTTCCACAGGCTCCAATTTTCCCCCATCTCCATCATCTCGCAGATACCAGACACCACACACACGCCCCTTTGCCATTCTCTAGCGCGCTCGTCTTCTTGCGTGATCGAACTTGCAACATGGCTTATTGGAATAACCCCTGGCTACGCACCCCTGCCACCTGGGCATGGACCGTATCGTCTGCCGAGCAGGGGTCGTCCGCCTCCACTGCCTGTCCCTCCTCCACCGCCGCCGTCGTGAGCCGCTTTACACACCACGCCGCCGCCGCCCCAGCTTGCTTCCCGTACCAGTAGACCAGACCCCAAGAGAAGAAGACTGATGGAACAATCGGAGGGAGACCCCCCCAGCTCCAAAGATAAAAGGGCGACCATGTTCCCACTCGTGCCCATTGCAAAACTTGTGGCGTCAATCACCTCACCGGTTGCCTTCCCTTTTTTGGCCTACTAGTCGGGGAATTTGCTGCTTGTCTCGTCGTTTCTTACCAGGATTTCCATCCCATCTCGAGCTCTCTCACCCACAAACCTTCACGCAGATCCAGCCTCTCTACCCCATCTTCCTCTGCTTACCCCTGCATCTATCTCCCCCGCTGGCTGTCCCCGTGTGTGTACATACATCGAGACAGTTTCCTGTTCGTACGGAGCGCGCTTGCTTGGTTGCCATAGTCTTGTTTCCTGTCCTGTGCAGTGCTTCCGCGTGTGCCGTACAGTACCAACAAACAAGTCGTGCTGCGCCCTCTCGGCCCCATTTGATTTCCCAAGTGTCCATCCCGGATATCCCACTTGTCTGAGCTGAGCGGCAACAAAGACGGAACAAGGATCCATACGAAGAGACGACTAAGCTAGTAGATCTTCGCATCGAATCTCACGAGACGTGTGTAGAAGCTTGACTCGATCTACCCGTCTTCGCCAGCTAGCACGCCATACATTTATCAAGCCATCCCCTTCCTCCTGCCGGCTTGACTCACCTCCAACCTCATAAACCTTAACCCTCTTCACATACAAACATCCTTCGATACCCCCTTACCACTGTCATCAAACCTTTGTCCAAAGACAACATCAGCAACATCAAGACCGCCATCTACCAGATTCCTTCACCAACATTTCCCAACATCACACTGCCATATATCCAGACTGAGTTTTGAATCTCACAATGGCCCCTGATCTCAACTCCCTCCCCCCCTCCAACGGGGAGACCTCTGCGGCTCCTCACCTATCCCCTGATGCCGAGAGACCCAACATTCTCTTCATCATGGCCGACCAGCTGGCCGCTCCCCAGCTCAAGATGTACAACCCCAACTCCCAGATCAAGACACCCAACCTCGACCGTCTTGCTTCCACTTCAGTCCAGTTCGACTCTGCGTACTGCCCTTCACCACTCTGCGCCCCCTCGCGCATGAGTTTGATCAGTGGCCAGCTGCCCATGAAGATTGGTGCTTACGACAACGCCGCCCAGATCGGCTCCGATGTTCCCACTTATGCCCACTACCTGCGAGCCAAGGGTTACCACACTGCACTTGCTGGCAAGATGCACTTTATCGGTGACCAGCTCCATGGTTATGAGCAGCGTCTGACCAGTGACATTTACCCTGGCGACTTTGGCTGGGCCGTCAACTGGGACGAGCCTGACACCAGACTTGAGTGGTATCACAATGCCAGCTCTATCCTCCAGGCCGGTCCTTGCGGCCGAAGCAACCAGCTTGACTATGACGAGGAGGTCATGTTCAAGAGCACCCAGTACCTGTGGGACCATGTTCGTGAGGGCCCCAAGAAGCGACCATTCTGCTTGACTGTTTCTCTCACCCACCCCCACGACCCTTACACCATCACCAAGAAGTACTGGAACTTGTACGAGGACGTCGACATTGCTCTGCCCGAAGTCAGGGTTGCCAAGGAAGACCAGGACCCTCACAGTAAGCGACTTCTTAAGGTCTGCGATCTTTGGGACCAGAACTTTACCGATGATCAGATCAAGCGAGCCAAGCGAGCCTACTATGGCTCTGTGAGCTACGTTGATGACTGCATTGGCAGACTGCTTGAGACCCTTGAGGACGCTGGTCTGGCTGAAAACACCATTGTCATCTTCAGTGGTGACCACGGCGACATGCTTGGTGAGCGCGGCCTCTGGTACAAGATGAGCTACTTTGAGTCATCCGTCCGCGTTCCCATGTTGATCAACTACCCCAAGCGCTTCGCTCCCCACCGTGTTACTCAGAACGTGTCGACTCTTGATCTTTTGCCTACGATCTGCGATCTGGTTGGAACTAAGCCGGCTCCCTACCTCCCCATGGACGGTATCAGCATGCTGCCTCACCTCGAGGGCCGCGAAGGTCACGACACTGTTATCGCCGAGTACACTGGTGAGGGTACAGTTCGTCCCATCATGATGATTCGACGAGGTGACTGGAAGTACATCACTTGCCCAGCCGACGAGCCCCAACTCTACAACCTGGCCCGAGACCCCAAGGAACTGGACAACCTGGCCCGATTCAAGAAGATCCTGCCCAAGACCCCTGAGGAGGAGGAAGCCAAGGATGCCATCCTCAAGTTTGAGGCCGAAGCCCACGCCCGGTGGGACTTTGACGCCATAACAGAAAAGGTGTTTACATCTCAGCGCACAAGGCGGATCGTTTGGGACGCTCTCAAGGAGGGCGAGTTTACCAGCTGGGACTTTGACCCTGTCGATGACGGCAAGAAGAAGTAAGTCCAACAAACCAACCTTACCTTGCAGTCCTCCAAGCCACAATCGATCACATCACCCGCAAAGTTGAAGACGTGCTAACGCCCGCTGCCGCAGGTACATCCGCTCCACCATCCCCCTCGACGACCTGGAGCGCCGAGCTCGCTTCCCGTTCGTCGACGCCAACGGGTACGAGAGTAAGGCGGTCTCTTCAGTCCGTAACTCTTGAAACGGGGGTGTATGTGTAGAGAAGGGAACTTTTTTGATGAGACATGAATTAGGAAATTGTGTTGGTGGAAGTTCGGTTTTTAGCGGTTTTTGTCTTGTCTTGTCTGTCATGCACAGCGTCTGGGTTTTTACTTGAAAAACCAATTCTTTGGCATTTGCGTGCATAGCCAGCTATTTGGACTTTTGTTGTTTATTGGAAATTGGTTAAAAAGCAAGCTGTATGTAGTTATGATGCGATTTTGCAATTAATGAAAAATGAAGATATTTTAAAGTCAAACAAACTCCCCGTGCATTTGTGGGCTTGAAGTATCAACAAGGAGGCTTGCCGATGGGGGCTTAAACCTCGAGCCTCCCCGAAAGCAAGTCAATGGCGAATTAACGCCGAAGGTAGAAAATTGATTATCGCGATTATCATCTTGCATCATCTCCCCGGACAATAATGAGCGGTGAGATTCGCTCCATTGATCTTGGTGTCGAGAGACTGATCCTCCCCAATGATGAGCTTCAAAGACCGCCTCCTCCGAATCTCCGGAGTGTCGGCCTGACTCGACCGACACGGCCGATCGCGCGATACGCGGGCCGCTCGCTCCGGCGTCTGCTAACAAAGGAGGAGGAAACGTTTTTACTGCAGGAGGCAAAAACCAAGGCTTGCTTACAAGCGCGATTGTGTGATTTTGGCGTTGATGTCGACAGAGACCCATGACGTGTGAGAGTCTGGGGTGAGAGTGGAGTTTTGTATCCGCAGCAGGGTCCGGGCAGGCGTTCTAGCGGATGGGTTTAGAAGCTTTAGGGGCGTTGTTGTAGAAGGGGTCCCCCTCCCAGTGTTTGGGACTGTGTTGTGCCTGGCGCTTAAGGCATTGAGGTTGAGCTGCCTGAGGGTGAGGCTGCCAGCTGGGAAGAGCTCCACTTTCGGAGGTGAGGTCCATCTGCGCGTGGTGACACGCTTCTAATTGAAGCTTCCATTGGAGAACCCCGCGCAATCGTGAACCTCCATTTTCAATTGTTTAGACCCATACGAGGTTAACAGATACATTTAGCGCATCGTTATTGCAGTGATTATTTGCATCGCGAGTCTTCTCTGACAATCGAGAAAGTGTCTATACCCGCAACCGTCAACTCCCGAGAGACGCCTTCTTTGTCTCGACAAAATGGACGAATCAAGAGTGCACACCTTGGACGACGATGAGCTCAAGGTCCTGGAGCAGACGCTCAGCAAGCTAGCCCAGCTTTCTAGTAGCATCCAAAGCTTGAAGGGGGACCTCATGAGGAGCAACCCATTACCACCAGCGTACGCTTTTCTTACCTGTGATCCATCCTTCTGAGTCGCAATGGCTGACTTGCTATTATCCAGATCCTCCCTTCAAGCCTCGACGCAGATTCTCCGACGAAACCTTCAAACCGTACTCGACAGTCTAAACGAGAACTCGGAACTCTTTAATCGCATGGCCATTCACCCTTCACCTAACTACCCTGGTCGAACCCAAGAAAACGTCCTCACTCAACTACTCCGAAAGAAGCTCGAACCTGACGTGGAAGAACTTGTCATTGAGGGTCGAGAAGTTGCTCGTCTCGCTACACCAGAGGGAATCAACGATCTTCAGGATATCTGGCACGAACTACGACAGTGGACGATCGACCGAGTAACGACCTACGTCCGTGATGAGGCCAACGATGTATACACGGCAGAAGAGCGGGCAGCAGGCGTAGAGAGTGTGCGCACGGGTCTACGGAGGGATCTTGAAGACGAGGATGAAGATGAGGATGAGGAGGAAGATGAAGATGATGGGACAGCACAGCAGAGGGTGAGGGGTGCTGAACCAGAGACGCTGCTGTGGTTTGCGGCGAGGGGAGACTTTGAGGTGCCGCGGAACGTCGAGTATGAGCGGAAGAGGGATGTGTGGAAGGGTCTTCAGGGTATCAATGCTTCGCCTTTTGATATGCCGGCTCAAGGGATGTAGAGATGGTTGGGCAGGTTGCGATGATATATTCGTGATATTACCAGGGACTGCAGCATCGGTTGCACTACTTTGGTCAAGGCGGCTATGAGAGTCGCCAGTATTGAAAATGAGTTGGTCAATATTCAGCTCAGAGCTTGGAAAGATGAGCTGACAGCTGTTTAGCGCTTCATGAGAGAAAGCCAAGCCGTGGCGTTGCAAAGCTGATAGGAGTTTTGGGGGTTATTAGAGCTTGGGTGGGTTAGATTCCTTATTGATTTTACAGCAATCATGCAAGTCGCCAAAAGCAGGGAGCAGAGCAATAGCATTGGTTGTTTATTCTTGTCATGTGGCGTCTCTCGTGTGTATCAATCCAGATGCATACCATCCATCCCAGCCATGACCACGAGCAATAGCTTCATTGTTGAAGATTTCAAACAAGACGCCATCAAAGATCCTTCGCTGAAAGTTTCTAACGGCGGGTCATTCCATCAAGGACAATACCATCCATCGGACAAACTTTCCAATGCTGGGTCATTCCCCATCTCCAGGTTCGCCCCCAATTGGATGTCCCGGATAACCACCCCTCCAAAGCTACGTACAGCTATCCTCGTAAGCTGACCCTTTGCTGTGGTGGCTGACCACAGCCAGTGTCGTCACTCCAACGTCCATGGCGCCGAAGCTAACTTGCTCGCGTTTCCCCGCGTTTCTTGACAGCGCATGGCTGGGAGCTGGGATGCTAGTGCTCACGAGGACGGGCTGGAAGTGTGGGTGCAAAATAAACCCGACGGTTCGTTTCGGTGTATGGTGATTATGTGTGTTGGTGTTTTTTTGACCGAGGAGCATGAGTCGGTTACATATACCTTTGGGTGGGAAGCTGTCGTTTGAACCTTTGGTTTGCTCTTTCATCATTGCTGCTTTGCCATCATTTCTATCATGATGGAATATCAATTGTGTCGCAGTGAGCGACCGCATACTCAAGACTTCTTTTACGGATCTTTGGATATGGATATCACTAGCGACGATGCGACGCCCCGTTCGATACCCGATGTCCCAGAGAAGGGTCATGAGAGGAAGCTTACCTTCCTCTCCCTCCCGCTCGAGATCCGTCTTCACATTTACCACTGGCTTCACCTCATGAGTCCCGTACGACATGCCCAGCTTGCGCCGTGGTATCCCACCCCCGTGCACTGCCAGTACATCCTCCGACCCCTCGACCACGAGGCTGTGCCTGAAGGTGGCGATGGTATAGAGGCTCAGGGCCTGCTATCCCCGTACCGCCCTCTTTCCGGTCTTCCGACGAGCCTTCTTCGAGCAAACTCGCAGATTTACAACGAGGCGCGACTCATTCCCTTTTCGCAGAATGAGTTTGTTTTTGTCAACTGGTTCGCTTCTGGGCTCTGGGCTGCCCGTGCGTTTACACGGGCACTCGCTCCGTGGCAACGCGGTGCCTTGCGATACGTGCGTCTCGAGGTTCTTGCTCGGGACGTGGTTGTCGGTGGCGCGGGCCGGGAGGAATGGAGAGCTCTATGCGGAGAGTGGGCCTCTGGAGTACGCGGCTTGCGGATGAAGATGGTACTCGGTGCAAGCACAGCGACAGTCTCCGGACCCTCGACAGGCGGAGCGGTGGGTCCCCGATCAGAAGCGGCACGCCGATGGGTCGGAGAGGGTCTAGGCTTGATGGGACAGCTCGAGAGGGTTGAAATGGAGGTTGTGGCTCGTGGGATGAGCGATGAGGATAAGTTGCTTTGGTGTGAGAAGCTGGAGAGGGAGTTGAGGGAGGGTGGACTTAGGTGGGTTGTGGTTGTGTGTACGGAGAAAGTGCAGGAGAGGATGGAATGGATCAAGAGTGATGTTGCGTGGAAGAATCAGACTGGTTCTTAGATGTTTGAAGGATTTGTTTTGTTTTTGGGAGTTGGAGGGTCAAGATTGGTATTTGTGAATATGATGTATGACTGTATGATTAACGTATGTAAATGGGGATATCTACCTAGTCATGGAGTTGTTGAATTGAAGTTGCTCCGACATCCGGACTTTTCGTTGACCGCATCACTAGCATATTGAATTACTCCCATCCATTGACCTATTACCTTGCATTAATTACACAGACTCACTTTAAATCCGTCATCCCTCAATGCCACATCCGGTCATCGGCCACCGACAGTCCGGAGATAAAGACAAAGACGGGATAAACAATCTATGCTAAGAATGCAGCTAAACTCGGAGGCACAGGCATTTGCGCATGTGACTTCGCGCAACTCTCGCCCCGGAACTCAATGGGTCGGCGTGAGTCACGTCACACGTCGTCAGTCACGGATCCTTTTCTACTCATTGAAAGCGATAACGGCATTTGTCTATCAAGTGTTGACCGACTGTTTTGCTTCAATCGTGACTCGGTGTTTCTTTTGTATTAATATTCTTCATATCTTTTGTTGCCTGGGTCATTGGCGGCTTGAAACGTCATCCCACCCCCGCCTCCAACTGCCTCCACCTTTCGGTACGACTGAGCTTCTGGAACGACGCAAGTTGTGAGACTTGGCAATACTTGTTTTCTTACACAATTCACAATGGAGGCTCGGTGTCAATGCGGTTCCGTCTCTTTCAAGACACCTCTCCCTCAGCCTCTGGCCCTTTACATCTGCCACTGCAGCGCATGTCGACGGCAGACTGGCTCTGCCTTTGGGACTTCGGCCATCTTTCCTCGGTTCAATCTGCCGGAAACTGATCAGTTGAGTTGTTATAGGTGTGTAGGCAGATATTATAGTCATTTGGATATGTAAGCTAATCTGTTTGGTAGTCGACCAACTGAATCAGGACATCAACTTTACTGGCAAGTAATCGAGATGTCCTCTTCTAATTCGTTGATTGACTCTTCATAGTTACTTTTGCCGTAACTGCGGTACTCGTCTCATTCACTCGACACCAGTATGTAAACCCAATCTCACAACAACATCATACTCACCAACCTACAGACCAAAAACGTCGTCTCAGTCAAAGGAGGCTGCCTCGAAGGCCTCGACTGGAAACGTGCAATCCACATCTGGACCAAAAGCGCCATGGTCCCCATCCCAGAAGGTTCCGAGACGCATTCTGAGGAATCAGGCTACACCGACTATGGAACGACGCAAGAGGACCTAGATCAGCCTGGCGATCTCGTGGGGAGCGGAGGGTGTAACCCTCCTCCTAAGAAGCCCGAGGATGTCGTTGTGGGTGGTTGTGATTTGAGCGGGTGAGCTTGATGTATGGGTGTTTGTGGTGCATTAAAGATACCTGGTTGGTTGTGAGATGAGTTATTGGAGTTGATGGCTTTGAAAACGTCATCTCAACGTGAATCTGATGGAGTATGGCCTTGGAGAATTAGGTGCAATACATGCGTAGTGGGTATAAAATAAAATCTACACTCTTGATAATACACGATCTCTCATGAATGCCACTTGCTTAAACCAATCCATCGACGCTCTCCCCGTTGCGCCCATCCTGTCTGTTTCCTTCACGGTTTTCCTCTCTCACACCACCTGGCTTGCTCACATCCGAGTGCTTGGCAGGATCAAACACATACATAGGAAACTCGAGAAACACGGTTCGCTTAAGAAAGACGGGCATCTTCTCATACAGTTGTGGTGGGAAGGGAATAAGGATGCTAGTACGGTCTAGCCATCGCTTGTAACCTTCCCAGTTATTTCCCTTCTCATACCGTGACTTTGCCTTGGGTCGTTCAGAAAGAGGTAGACCTGAGACAAACATGAGGAGGATGGTAAGGAAGAATGGGCCGAGGATAGAAGCGTATAAAGCCTTGTATGCTTGGCCTCCAACATATCCATCCGCAGCAGAGGATACGGCAATCATGTAGATAGCTGTTCAGTTAGTGGGAGTCAATCCAATGAAGTAAGTGGACTTACAGAATTGCATGATAATCTCTCCAAAATAATTCGGATGTCGTGAATAGGCAAAGAAACCCTTATCACAAACATCAGACCCATTATGCCCCTTCCTAAACCGATATTTCTGCACATCACTCAAACTCTCAATAACAAACCCAAAAGTCCAAAGCACAACACCAGCAACATCCCTCCCAGTCCCAAAATCATGCTGTCGATACCGCGTAACATTAGGACAGTTGATCAAAGTAACAGGCAGAGAAACAGTCCAGACCCAAAACATCTGAAATACCCAGAACCCGAGAAACGGGAAAAACTTGTCCCGCTTGTCGTCGAAGCGGTCATCTTTGCCTGTTTTTAGGATCCGGAAGAGGAGGAAGCTTGAGAGACGGAGGGACCAGATTATTAGGAAGATGGTGGGGATTATTTGGCGGGCGTGGTGGTGGCCGCTGAAGGAGAGGGTTAGGATTGCTAGAAGGGCAAAGTTGGTTCCTCCGGCAAAGTCTGGGTGATGTTAGGAGATGTGTTTTTGAGAGAGTCGAGGAGTTACCTGTTAGTTTATCGAATTTTAGGGTATAGGCTATGGAGAAGAAAAAGAGTTGGTAGGCGACTGTTATGATGGCGGTGATGCCCAGGTAGTAATCGTCAAGGACATGTACGACCGTCATGTTGTCTGATGGACGTTGGAGTTGTACAACTACCCCCTCATCGAGGTCTTTAAGAATTAATAAATAGCTTGAAGAGTCGCACTCGCATTCGCATCAATTCAAGTCAAGCATGTCATGTTTATCATCAAAGTTGAGCAAACAGTGTCACATTCTGTTAGTGAAATGTCTTGGACCCTAAGTGATGACGTCGATGAAGTTATCCCATCATCGGGCGCAGCAGCACGAAAAGTACCCCACCACGTGTTTTCCCTCGGAAAGATACATGTACGGAATTAAACGATCACAAATGGCAACCGATCGTTGACGATCCACGGCTTGTTCGGATCTACAGTTACCCTCAACGGCCACAGCCACGGTCCAAAGGCACTTTACGCGCTTTCTCTCCCTTTGTCAATCATCCTTTCATCAACCCGTGATCCATTTCATCTCTACCCGCCAAGGCTTAGTTCAATGCGCCAAATGAACCAGGGAGGTTTCACTTCCGTCTCGCCATTGACGGAGAATTTTGGAGCCGCGTAGTTCTTAAGCATAGACAGGGGTTAATTATCTCCGCCACAGCGGAAGACTTGCCGAACACGTTCTTTTTTTGACAGGTTCAATAAGCAAGAGCACACACACAATCTCGGTAGGATGCGTTCCTGCAGTAGCAGCGTGTATGCCCAGAGTCTTGGGTCTTTCTTCTTTCAGGCGCTTGTCAAAACTCTTGGTGAGACTGTGTTAACTTCATCTAATGTTTTATAGTTAGAATGGTGGTAGTATCAGATTGGCGCCTACAACTAACTATCAACATCTCAACTTGCTCCAATAGATGATATCAAGTTGATATCAACAATCAATTCACAAACAACTTCATCAAGTTTTGAGTCTTGTATTTCAACAAAAAATCCAGAACCCCGCTAAATGGCACCATCACCGAGTCCACCGCTTCACCCGTCCGCCGCGCCGTCTCAGAAACTAACCCCTTGGAAACCCCTGAACCTCCAAACCCACCCCTAGCTTTCTTCAACCCATACCTCGGGACGGTTTGAGCCTCAGTCGCCGATACCAGAATCAGCAAAAAATGCGACCCTAGCCTTGGCGATTATCCCCATGCAAATCGTCCCATTTTCCCTCCTCCTTCTCTCCTCTCTCTCTCTCCTGTTGTAAACCTCTTTTCTTTCTTCCCCTCATGGCTCTCCTCCGTCTCTCCTTCGGCTGTTAAAACCCCCTCGTTGATCTATCACAGAGTCGCGTGTCTTTCGGGCTAGGACCCTTCCCCCCCCTTCTTCGCCAATCGTTTTTTGTGTGCCGTATTCTCTTCTTCATCTGCCGCGGGCAACTGTTTCAAACTTTTTGGCCCAGTGCCTTGTCGTCATCTTTTTTGTTTAATGCTTGTTGTTGTCTTGGGATAGTTTCCTCTCTCCCCTCCCCCCCTCAGTCACTCGTTCAAACATTCACCTACCTTTATAACCCCCCCTCGTCAACAAAAACAAAAAACAATATCCCAACGGCTGGACTGTTGTGTCATTCATTTTACCCGTTGCGTTTGCTTCTGAGATACCCCTCTAAGGAAATAATCGAGATGAGGCTGGTGGCTTGGGGCCTCTGGCTCGCCTCTGTCCAGGTTGCGCAGGTGGGTTCTTTGACTTGTTCCTTGACTTACTTCATCCGTCAAGATCGACAAACTGACAATCCTCTTAGGCCGCCACTAGTGGAAGGTTTGGGCATAGGTCTTTCAGGAAGAGACAGGCTGTTGAAGATCCTCCCGCTCCCAAGTTTGAAGGGTATGACAAAGTTGTGATAACATCGTCGACAAGACTAACTAACACTCATGTAGACTCCGGCTCTCCTACGTCACCGAGACCACCACTGAGAAAGTAACCGAGACTCAGGTCATCGTTCAGACTGCCCAGAACGATGCTGTCGCCGCAGCCGAGACTGTTACTGTTACCATCAATCCGCCTGCCGTTACCGTCACCATCAATGCGCCGGCCGAAACTGTGACTATCAACGCGCCTCCCATCACCATCACCGAAGTCGCCGCGGCACCTGTGAGTTGCTTTGCTAGAACTTCAAGTTGAAGCTTTGCTGACGAGCGAATCCAGCCTCCTATCACGGTCACTGAGACTATCACTTCAGCTGTAAGTTGTGTCATCCAAGTTTTCGAATTCTAGGTACTAACAGACAAAGGTTGCCCAGCCATTTACTGTTGTCGAAGTTTCGCCCATCACCATCGTTGAGGTCTCCCCTATCACCATTGTCGAGGTCTCCCCCGTCACCGTGCCTGGAGAAGCTCCCGTAAGTCCACTCCCAAATACTTGAGCATTATGTGCTGACCGAGTGAAGCCTCCCGTTACCCTCATCGAGACTGTGCAGGCACCAGCAGACAGCGCTGAGGATAACAACACAAACGGACCAGGCGTCACCACCATCCCCATCGCTGAAAGCGCCCTCCCTACGACGACCTTTTCTGAGGATCCTCTGGCCCAGTCTCGCGTTGAAGAATCATCCGCCGTTGAGGAGACGACATCTGCTCAGGAGCCAGCAACCTCTGCTGAGGCAACATCTGCTGAAGAGTCGACTGCGCCAGCCCAGGAGTCAACTGCGCCAGCCCAGGAGTCAACTGCACCAGCCCAGGAATCAACCGCATCGGCCGAGGAATCAACCGCATCCGCACAGGAATCAGCTACATCGGCCAAGGAATCGACCGCCAGCTCCAAGGCATCGACAACCGCCGCGAAGGAATCAACCTCCGAGGTCGCCAGCGTACCTAACGATACCACTGAAGCAGCCCCGACAACCGAAGCCCCAGCTGCCACATCTGCCCCCGCTCTCCCCGTCATGGAGAGCAACATCGTTCTAGGACCATCGCCATCCAACGAAGAGTCACCCGCCGCACCCGCTCAGTCTACTGGGGGTTCCAACTCGCTCAACCTTGGTGATCTAGCACCCGACGCAACTGCAGACGCTGGTACGGCGTTGCCCGCGGTCACGGCAGAACCAGAAGCTGAAGAGCCCCGAACCCGTGCTCCTATCAACATCTCGACTCTGTCCCTCAGCAGCGCGATCAACTTGGGAAATCTTGGTGGAGGAGGAGCAGGTCTGCTCAAAGCCCGTGCGACGAATGCTCCGTGAGGATATACCGGTAATGTGGTGGTAGGATAGGAGAGGGGGGAATTCGCTAGTCGATGGAGTGCGAGCGTGTGGTTGTTATCAAGATACCTTCTTCCCAAAGGGCCCTAGGCTAATTCTTCTGCCCTGATAATAATGTGAGCGAGTCTCTGGAGATTTCTGTGTCAATTGTGCCTCCTTCTATGGGTATCATGTCATCTCGTGTCCCTTTTCCGGTCCTAAACGCCAGTATCGATCTAATTTTTTTCACTTCTTGTCTGGTCCTGCTCCCCTTGATGCTAGCTTCATCTTCTTGGCCTGTCGCTTGCTCATCGGCTGGGCATCCTCCCCGTCACTCTTCCGCTTCTGATTCTGTCCCTTGTTCTTCTTCTTTCCAGCCGTATCTGAGGCCTTTCCATCTTCGTCGGCTTCGCCTTGCTTCTCATCCCGCTTAGCAACCTCAACCACGTCAATAACCCCTCTGAATCCACTCCTCTTGATACCCTCGTTCACCACGATAGAACGAGGTATCGCTCCGAGACCCTGCATTCCCTTTTCGCTGTTCAGACCCCATACGTTCAGCAGGTTGACCACATCCGCAGGCGCGCGCAGTGATAGCGCATCCTTTGCTTCACTGCTGATCATGATGCCCCGGCCACGAGTCGCCCGCACCAGGCTCGTAACGTTACTGATAAAGTTTGCCCGTCCTCGAGCGTCAGCGGCCAGCGCTTGGCTATAGCACACCTCGAATCGAACCCCACGCGTCACAGCAGCCATACAGGGCTTCGGACGAAAGTGGAACTGAAAGTGCTGGGTAAAGTCCATAGATATTATCGGCACATCGAGGGTAAGGCAGGCATTCTGAAATGCCTTGTCGGTAAGAGGCCGGATGGCGAGGATGTCGTATGCAGCAATGAGGGAGCCCAGACGGTAATTTGAGGCCGCCGGGTCTGCGAGAGGGAGTGTCGCGCGGTGGAGGATGTTTGGGAGCTTTGCCGATGATGAGGGCAGCTTTGGGAAAGGCGCGACGGGGTTGGCGGGGAATGGGAGTGTGAGCTCGTGGCTTAAGGCGACGGTTGAGTAGCCGAAGGAGGACGAGAGGATGAGGGTCTGGAGGAGCTGGTCGGGGGTGGTCGAGGGTGACCAGGCGATGTTGAGGTCGTAAAGCATGGTGGGAGGTCGGTTTGCGCTATGCTGTAGAGGAGGCTTGGAGCATGGTACAGTCGGGTAAGAGTTGGTGTAACAGGCCGTCGTCTCGTCTACAAGCTGGGACTCTGTATCAAGGTGAATCTATCCCAAGGCTGGCTCAATGGCATCCAAGTCGAAGCAAAGAGTCGCACGCGATGGATGTCTGGTTTGGCTTTTTTTTGCGGGACGTCGTACCTTCCCCCGTCCTAATGGTTTGGTGGCGCCGGGTGTCAGGAGAAGCTATGGTCCGTGCGCCCATGAACCAGCCGCTAAGCAAGCGCGACTCGTCCTTGCCTTCGTCATCACCTTCTTTTCCCCAACAACCAACCAGGAAACAGGGTGCATCTCAAGTCTGTAAAGCAAAAGCTGCAGCCTGGTTTTATTACTCATGACCTTGAATGTTTTATAACCTCACCTTCTATAAACTTTTGTGACTCTCCCCTCTCTTGCAACGTCTCCCCCGCATATCGACCGACTTACTCTATCCCGATTCTTCGGCCGTTTACCTCTTCCCGATCTCGTCTACCGGCAGTCTCTCGCAGCGAAAGAAATCACCGAGATCCCGCCAAGACCTGCGCCCCCTTGTGACGACGCCCAACCTTTTAACTTGGAGTCCGACACACACAACTCCAACACAACCGTCCTTCTGCATCATCTGATACTCAACCGTCGGCTCAACCCGATCGTATCCCATCGTCGTTCCGTTTACAGGCTTCATCATGTTCTTCTTCTTTGTGTGCGGAGAGCACACCTTCCGAAAGGAAGTCTCAGGCTATGAGGGCATGGTGTGCCAATGCCACCACTGCGGCAACATGGCCGCCCACGTCACCAAGAGTAATCCTTGGTTCACTTTCTGCTGGATTGTACGTCCTTACCTTATTCGCCTGCTAAACATCTACTAACGTGGTCATCTTACAGCCCGTCGTTCCTCTGTCCATTTCTGGCTACACCGATGTCGCATGCCGCATCTGCAACTTCCACCAGCCTCTCGAGAACCGACCAGACGTAAAGGCCATGGCCAACGGTGGAGCACCGCCTCAAGGCCAACACTATGGACCTCCACAGGGTCAACCTCACGGACAACAACCCATGCGATACGGTTAAGATGAATGAACGCCTCATTGTGTGTGCAGTTAGCCAGGAAATGAGCTGCCGTGGGCTTCAAAGCTGACATAAGCTTTAACACAGAAGGCCTATGTGGATGTATATTGCTATTAGGGTTAATTTTGGGGGCTTTGTCGTTTTGGTTTGTGTTTTTGGGATTTAGAGGCAAACAAGCCTGGTGTTGTGGCGAAATGGTTCCATAGGAGACGCTGGGGATCCTATTTCACTTTGCCATGTGTCAGAAACGTGGTCGGTCCGTGCCTTTGTTAGGAGTATGTCTCGTCCATCAGACATTGTCTCTTTGGCTATGATCCTTTGTCATGAGAGTCTGAAAATACGATGCCCGAGTTAGTTCTCGACGGCAGAACATGGCCCAGAATACTCTTTGTTCTAGACATGTCTATATCGACTAGGAGTTAACTCGACTTGAGTGGGAACAAACGTGGGCTACCGACCCGTGCATGAGACAATCGAGCTACTGCTACTACTTTGGCTAGATGGCTGGTTTTGTCTCTTCAACATGCCAGGAAGCAGATGATTCCCTGCCCAATCTAGTCGAATTTCCAGACCTCAGAGACACGGCTTGGTTTCATTTATCTGACCGTCAAGGGTGAAAGCAATACTCATTCACATTCAAGCATCATAATAGGTGTCCCTCAAGTTTTCTTTTTCTCATATCTTATTGTCTCTATTTATGCCTTCCAAGGCACTCACTACCTTTTATCTCCTATCTATCCATCCTCTCTTTACCTCAACACTCACATGTATCCCCGAACCACATGCTCAGCATATGTAATCATCGCTGAGGATAGTAATACGATCTAGTACTCATCAGGGACACAGGAGAGGAGACGTGTGGATAATCCTCCATCAGAAGACCATCCCAAAAGTCAGACACGCCAGGATTCTCGCTTGGCTTGGTGACTTCGAGAATATGTTGCTCTGCCCTCAACCTCCTCTCCCTCCCCACCGTAGCCCAGTACTGGCTCTGCAAGACACTCCTCTCAGGCGCCGTTTCCCTCTTCCATGCCATCAGAGGTTGCTCATCGGGCACCGAGAAGTGCTCCGAGGTCAGCGCCGCGTGGATCAGGCGCCGCCATTCATCTCCCAGGTCGTCATCATACAAGACGAAACCTGCCCTGACCCATCCCTCAGGGACGAAGCCGGCGTGAGTCCAGTCCTGGATACCAACGATGCATCCGTCACTTGCTCCCGTCTCGCAGTGGAAGATTATATTGTGAGGGAACATGAAGTTGTGGGCGAACACGAGCTTGGAACAGTCTAGACCCATGGCCATGCAGTTCTCGAGCATCGCTTGAGGCGTGTTACCGCCCATCCAGTTGTGAAGAAGAAGAGCAGCGTCACGCATGCGACTTCCCCTGACGCCCCCGACACCCTCGGCCCTGTCCCGCTCCCACGTTGAGAGTTCCTTGCAGAATCTCGCAATCTGGCTCACGCAGCGGTTCTTGTGCTCTGCGTCCAAGTCGTTCCAGACCTTATTGAGGGGTAAACCATCAATCTTGCTATAGATGACGTATTCATATCCATCAAACTCAAAGTCTCCATAGACGGTGGGAGTTTCAAGGCTCAACACCAGCCCCTTGAGGGCCATCAACGTGTCTGCCTCCTTGGTGTCATGCTCCCCTACTTTGAGCTGTACTCTGAGAATACACTTTCCAATCTCCCACATGGCACCCTCCTCCCGCCAATGGGTTAGAAGCTTGAATCTACTCTCATCGTGGATGGGGATTGAGTTCGGTCGTGGGTTTGGTGCTATGGAGGCGTGGTACCAACCCGCTCCGTCGTCGCCTACGGGCCAGCTGGTTCTGTCATGGGGCGAGTCGAGGAGTGAGATGAGGAGTCTTCCTCCGATGATCCACGTTCTCTCGTCAACTTGACGGAATGTCCGGTGGAAATGGACGTACTGGGGGAACGCCATGGGATAGAGCTGAGAGCCCATGGTTGTTGTGTTTTGGTTGGTTACTGAGTTGTTTGTGAGATGATGGGTGTATGTGAAGTGCTGTTGTGAGTTAATGCGCGAGATGATTGTTGCTGTTTGGTGAACTCATCTATGATATTTATAAGAACTGGACTCTCTACCGTTGGCGTCTATCCGTAGACCTGGAGAGTCTTGTCCATGAGGAAGAAACTCGGCATGGCCAGACATAAGTAAGAGTTCAACCTCTCTCGGTCCATGTTTAGGTGGGAACATCCTCTTGATACCATACGCAACGACGGTGAGCATGTATGCACTTTTTGCACACTCGACTGAGCAACATCCGCTCATCGTTAACACGCTAGTTCATGTCCTCCTTGAATGAACAACGCCTGAACCTGTCTCTTTGTGTGTAACCCTCATACTAGAGAGGGCTCGAGCTCCCTTTCCTCGCCCAATCCCATCTTGTCTGAGAGGGATAACAAAGGAGAACTCCCCTGAGCAACGTGCCAGTGACTACTCAGACGGACGGAAATGTCTTCTACGCAATTATGTCCCAGTGTTCTTCTAGTTAATGACAAGTATCAACTTACTTATGGTACTATCGCCAGTCTTCCCAAGCATAATCCGCCAGTCACTATGATGCCCACAGTTGAGTCTCATGGATTGACATGCCACACGCCGATATGTCGAGAAAGGCAAGAAAATGAAACTGTCTTCTATACATGTTGCTACGTGGGTATCCTAGCCTCCTACGGTAATACAAAACTAAAAAGAACTCGTCAAATCATTCAATCGCTCAGTATAGCATCAAGTCCCAGACGGGCCAGAATAATCCCCCTTGGTCATCTTCAAGCTCTCCTCCATCGCCCGTCTTAACTCCTCGTCTTCGTCCTCCTCATCTACGTTGCCTTTTCCTTTCATCATCTTCTGTCTGTACTCTTCCTCTGCCAAACTCTGTTTCTTGACATATTCCATAACAATCTCCTCCTCGGTCCTCTGGCTCGCTTCCTCTGCCATGGCTTCCTTCGAGGCAGCGATGGCGCGATCAAGTTCTTCATCGTCATTGTCCCTTGGCGGAAGAGGTGGCGGGTTCTTTGATTCTTCAATAGCACGCTGCAGCTCTACATCTTCATCGTTGGGCGGTTGTGGTTGTGGTTTCTGTTGTGCGAGGGGAGCCGGTCGAGAAACAGCCGTGTCCACGTCGAGTTCCACGAAACCAGATTCCTGGGGCAACTGTGCATCTGCAGCAAGACTCTGCTGAATAGCCTGTTCAATGAGAGATTGGTACTCCTCATCCGTGATTTGGTAGTCTTGGTCTTCGAAGATCGACGGGTCCTTGAGTGGAAGCGGCGGAGCCTGCTCCGACTCAACCTTTTGTCGTACGGCCTTGACGCTCTCTCGGATAGCTGCCTCAATCATAGCATCCTCCTCGGCATTTCCATGTGAAGTCTCCAGAACGGATGCCCGAATGGCTCTCTCGAGCTCGGCATCTTCTGACAAGCTTGTCTGTATACTCGAGGAGTCACTAGTCGTAGGCGGTGGAATCGTGGCGTCCACATAGCCCCTCTTCCACGCCTCCTTCTCAGCATGTAGCTTCTTCCTCTCATCGAAAGACAGCTTTCTTGTGTGTAGCCATCCAGTACGTGGGCGATCAAACGTGGAATCGGTTCCTCCACTAGTTGGCCGCGAGTCTGCCGGAAGTTTGCCAGCCACCTTCTCCTTCCTCTTCATGGCGTAAAAGTTCTTGAGGTCGAACTTGACATTGTTCCAGCGCTTGACAACATCGTCTCTCTCTTCAGGGGTCGATTCCATCATTTCATGCTGACCTTGGACAGCCCGTGATGAGACGATATAGTTGTGAACACTCTTGGTAAAGAACTTGTTGATCTCGGCGTGAACTCCCTGCATGGTGTAGGCTGGAATGCCCCAGATACCTTGAACAAGTCAGCACAACTTCAAATATCTTCATCTCGTTCGACTCACCTGCTGCGGGCTTCGCGACCAATCCGCCGATGCCTTTACCGAAACCCTTGACCAAACCTTGCACTCCCTCCTTCTCAGCACCTTTCAGGGGTTGCGTGACAAGGCCAGCAATGCCATCGAATACTCCATAGCCAAGTTCCTTGCCAGCCACCATGATTCCGGAACCAAGACCGGTAACTTTCTCAACTGGCCGTATAGTGTCGTCATTGTAGAGCCTTGGCATGTTTCTGAAGCCTCTGGCAAGACCCAGGCAAAAGTTCATGGGCGTCTTCGCGCCTGTAGATACGATCCTGCCAACCCCCTTGCCAGTGCCTACCGCCGCGTTAAGGGTCATGTAGTTTGTAGGCGAGGAGCTCCGCTCTCGACTGCCTCCAAATGCTTGTTTCAGCTGGTCTCTCGAGGGCCTTTGAAATGTTGATCCTTGAAAGCCCGAGGACCCTGGGGACAAAGGAGCCGAGAAGGTGGATGAAGCATCGCTCAAAGTAGGCTGAGATGCATTAGAATGACTAGTAATGGCGAGCGTCGAGTTCACAGTTCCAGTCTCGGAGGCGCTAGGCGCAGGTGTCAATCTCGAATCGGTTTCAGTTGTCGGAGGTGTAAGCAGCGAAGTTTCACTCTGCGATGCTGCAGGTTTTCCAGGGGTTTGTGGCCGATCCTGTGAAGATTCAGGCTCTTTAGTCCGTTGCATACTTCGGAAGATCTCCCTGGGCATATCAGCAATGGCCATTCCGATGCCTCCAAGATCAGAGACAAGGGACATGGTGCAGGCTGAGATGGGGTCTGGCGGTTGGTCCTCTGTGTTGTACTCGTTCGGGCGATATCTGCTCTTGATTAGCTTAAAACTTCCAGACATGTCCAGGTGGCTTACAGCTTGAGGTCAGACCACTGAAGTGAACCCTCATCAACCAGAACCGCAGCGGCAAAGGGACTCAGCCGCACTTGAGTCCTCCTTACACGCCAGGCCGCGGCACGGCTTGGTGACACGGAGCATCGCAAGTTGTCCACGTTTAGATGATCGTGGAAGCTCTTTCCACCCACATCAGTACCCTTCTCTTCTCGAATCTTTGCTCCCAACGCCTTCGCTTGTTCCAGAGTCTGAGGGCGAAGACAGAATTGAATAGATTCGGCCAGTATCTCTGCTGTCAACGCCTTGTAGGGGACAGGCTCGGGGCCTGCGTTAGCTCTTGCTATCATGGCGCCCCAGAACGGCTGATCGCCGAAGAATGGAACCACAATCGTGGGCTTTCCGGCTTTGATACCAGCAGCAGTGGTTCCTGCGCCACCGTGGTGGACAACACAAGAGACGTGCTCGAAAAGCCAGTCATGAGGGACGTTCCCCAGCATGTACACACCCTCAGGTTTGCCGAGTTCATCAGCACCAAGTCCACCCCAGCCCTTAGATACCAGCGCTCGAACACCTGAGAGCCGGACCGCTTCGAAGATCATTTCGGTCATGGCGTTGGGGTCGTCAACGACGATAGAGCCAAATCCGATATAAACAGGAGGTGGGCCATCTTGCAAGAATGCTTGAAGCTCTGGGTCTGGTGTGTATGAGGATGCGAGGTTGAGAAAGTAAAAGCCAGCAATATCAATATGTCGACCCCAATCATTTGGTTTAGGGATCAAAGCCGGTGACCTAAGTCATAGTCAGTGGTGTTTCTAGTAAAGGCAGTGTATATACTCACCAGCAATATGTCCAAGATATCTGGAGTCTAGCCAGTAATCCAGGAGCCCAGATCAGTGAGAGGGGAGGTAGATCAAGCGCATTTTCTCGAAACCGGTTGATAACGTCTCCCAGGCCTTGCCAAGTCATCATCTCGACAAGTGTGTAAGTCATGTAGTTGGTCATCACATCATCCGTATTAGAAGATTGAATATTGGCCAAGGGGTGGGGAAAAGCTCGTGTTGGCGACCAAGGCATACTAAACGGATCATTAGCAAGAGTTCCTTTATCAAGAGTAGAGCAACTCACGTGAACATCATGTGAACTGGAATACCCATCTTTTCAGCAATGTGAACATGGGCAAAGCTGGGTGGATTCGCAATGATGGCATCAGCGACAAAAGGTTCTTGACCTGCACCCGATACCTCCAATGACGCATCCAGAGGAGCATTCTTAGCATGAGGCGTTGGGGGTGGTCCAAGGCCATCGCCTCCTTCTATGCAAGACCGCCAGCAGCCGAGCAGAATATCCTGGATACCCTTTCGACGCTTGCTCACTTCTCCACTCGTAATAGCATCAAAGCCAGGCATCAAACCAGGATGCTTGACCATGAAAGCCATCAGTTCAGCGGGGTCACCACCGATATTAAAGAATTCGAGGCCATTCTCTTCGACAAACGACTGGAAAGTAGTATGTGTAGCAATTCGCACTCGATGTCCGTATGTATCTTTGAGTACCTTTCCCAAGGCGACAAAGGGTTGGACATCGCCTCGGGAGCCGACAATCTGTACGACGACATTGAGCTTTGGTGGCGGTGTCTGGCCTGGGAGGCCGCCGAGGCTTGGAGGGATGTATGCGGGAGGCAGGACAGGAGGTTCAGGTTCGGCGGCGGTGACTTGTCTTTGCAGAGTCGGGGCGAGGAGATCGGCGAGTCTCCTGTTCTTGGTGTTGATGTTGATGTTGACACGGCCATCGCCTAATGACATCAGTTAGGTGGGATGTTTCCTTCATGATAGCTGCACATAGGTAGGGAACATACCTGTCACCTCGGCGCCAGCATCAAAACCGGGCTGAGAGAAATGAACTTGATCGTGACTCTCTCCATATGGCGGTGGAGCACCATCACCAGGGTCGATATCGGGCAACTGAAAGCCATCTGTGACCAGGGCATCTGCCATGTCATTGCGGGGGATAGCCTGTTGTTGCTGCTGTTGGCTCGCAGCAGCAGCAGCCTTCTTCTCGTCCATGACTGCCATGGCGAAGAGCTTGCAGTTATCGACAGAAGAAAGAGTAATATAAGCCTGGCATCTAAAGAAGCTGGGCGGCTGCTTCAGTGGTGGGAGATGGAGGGGTCTTGTATGAAGCTCTCATGGTGGAGCAGAGAGGGAAGGTCTCATAGTGGGGGGAACAACTTGAAACTGAGTAGCATCAACCTCCTACGTCAGCCCTACAAATTCGAGCTCCAGCTCCAAGCCGCCCCCTGGAGCTTGGTCCTCGATCCACTATCCCAGAAGGGCTTAGACGCTATTAATAGCGGGCATATCGCAAAGTCGCACTCGCACTGGTGTGCGAATTCAAGACACAACGACGGAAATGACCATTGTTGCGGTAATTACGTGGCCAATCATACAAAATCACGCTCTTCCAATACAAGAACAATTCAGTGTTGCCTGATATCGTGTCCCAGGCACGTATCGAAGCTATCGTATTCAGCGAATCATGGCACCTCATTCCGCTCGGAGTACGGCAAACGGATACGGACCACCGACACGGAGTAGTACAAAAGAGACCTCCACCACGCAAACGACGACGCGTCTTCTTCTCAACCTTCCATCTTCGCTTAAGTCATTCATTTCATATCTGATCTCTCATACGGAGCCAAGACGGACTGTGAACAACGACAACCTACTAGACAGGGGCCTCAAGACTCGAATCGTCATCGGCTCGTCTTGTGGTCAGGGAGTTGTCAACCGAGGCCCCTCTGTGCATGAATCACTTGACTGACACATTTATCCATAATGTCTTTTCTCTTCCTTGTCCCATTCATAGAAATGTCGTCTCGTTAACGAGAGATGACTTCTCCAGCTCTCAAATTGATTCAACACTTCCCACTGTTATCTCGCACTACATATCAGATGGCCATCAATAAATCTTGTTAGAAGTGGCCAATCGATCCTCAGGCCCAGGCTGTCAACTTATGTCACCTAGGGGATAAGTCAACTACGTACAGTCTCCAAGTTCCAGTTATAGATACTCTCACGTATGCTTAATTTCACAGAGAGCATTTCACATGGTGTAGATGGAAGTAGTCACTGGGCGTATTATCCCATGTCACATCAGAAAACAGGCAGGTATTGTGCCATGCGGATGGTATCTGGAGAACATGCCTATGTTTGGGCCGGCTCACTCTTGTATGACCACATGGACCACCTGTTGGACAGCTCTATCTTCCAACGGAGTATGCTTCACTCATTAAACGATACAGTATCAAGCTCGAATGTTTGTATGTCTGCCACTAAGAGACCATCGAGTGCATCAGTGTATAATGAGTTACCACTCATTTATCCTATTTCCATATGCTCAGAGTTATGTTTGGGTGTTCTTTATTACGAAACAAATACACAAACTTCCACTCTAGGTACAATTCAGGAAGACAATGGCCAGTATCTGGCTTATTGGTATTTAATCTACTTGTTCTGGAGTTCCCTTTAAGCTTTCTCTCTCAATGCGAACAGCTTCTGCTGAGACTGTTGGCTCCGTTTGAATAGCATTTTTTTTTCGTCTGGGTCTGTGATTGTTTGACTCGCTACTGATTGAATAGCAACTCGCCACATCTGGCTCTGAATCACTGTCACCAAACAGAACGAACAGTGATTCACAAACAAGACGATCACCAAAGTGTTGCCTACCAGCACAAACTATTTAAGGACTGGAGCATCTTGAGTTTCTGCATCTTCCCTCCTCTAACATTTCCTCATCTCAACACTCTTGAGGAAAAATACCTTCCAGCACGCCTCATTATCCTCTTCTCAACAAGAACACCAGGTAATCTGACAACGTCTGCTCACTGAGCAAGTATCCGACAGGTCTTTGAGACACTTCATAAGGCTATCTATGAAGTCAGCCGCTACCATGGTACAGTTGCCCGTCGCTCAAGTTCCTTGTCGCTCTCTCATATCTATTCGATAGGCTTCTTGGTGTTGGGGTGATCCAGTGCCCACTTCCGAGGAAAACACCGCCGTGAATGGTAGGGATTTCACCGTGGTAAGACTTCCATCGTGCCCCTCGACAGCGTTTGCCTTGGGCTAACCACTTCCTCCCAAACAAGGTCGACCTCCCAACTGATAAGAACGATGAGCGCAAGTACGGTACCCGATCGCCTGAGCCCACCGAGCATCATACCCGCAAGGACTTGCGAGCCAACCCGTACGCTCCTGAACGCCTTCCTTTCCAGGGGCGCCCTCGTGAAGTACCCTGCCTTCAGTGCGCGAGCCGCATGATAGTGGGCGGGTTCCGCTTCCTCTGCTGCGATCACCTTGGTACGATGCTCCTCTCCCCAACGTCAACACACATGAAAGCCACTAACTTGGATTTCCCTCAGCCGATCCAAACGGCAAATGCTATTTCTGCGTTTTGCATGGAGTTGAATGTGAAGAGGTGCGCTTTCTGCTTGGTTCTCCTCCTCCGCAGTGACTAACTCTACAGGTTCCCGACAATGCCTTCAAGTCAGCCTACGAGCTCCAGGTTTGTGCGCGGAAGATGGATGAGGGCCACGAGGTAAGCCCCATGTTTGCCTTTCTTGTGATTGTATCTAACACGATTGTAGGACGTTGGCTGGTCGTATCTCTCTGGCAGAGTCGAGGTCGCCCTCATGAACGAAGGACTTTTCGACTACTGGGACGGAAGCAATCATGTCAAGGAGGTCACCAATGACAAAGCCAACCATGTCGAGAACGGCAAGTACTACTGGAACGACGGCACAGCCAAATGGAGCGCCAACGACAATGACCATGTCACGAAGGCCGTCAATCACAAAGTCAACGGGGCCGACAAGGGCGAACCCTACTGGGATGACGACAACACCAGCTGGAGCGACAAGGACATCGCCAGATGGAATGACTACGGCGACGTCAATGTCAACGCCAACGCCAACGCCAACCAGGTCGACAATGACAATACCAACTTGAGTGACAACGGCGTCCCCCGCTGGGGTAGCAACCAAGAGTCGGCCTGGGACGATCAAGACGACACCAACTGGGCTAGCAATGGCAAGGGCAAGGGCTGGCGCCCCGAGTCCACCTCTGATTCCGAAGTCGACAACGACTGTGATGAGGACAGCAACGGTGGCCGGGACATCCAGTACACTCCCGAGTCTTCTACTGATCAAATCGTTTCCGCCATCAACCGCAACACCGACGTAGTGGCCGAACTCTGCGAGATCATGGACGGAATCAAGTGGGGCCTGGACCGTCTTCACAAAGACAATGTCCAGAGCAAGGAGGTTCTGGAGAAGCTGTTGAACGAGCGCGGCGAGCCCGCCGTTGAAAAGGCTCGGCAGGGACCTGTCAGCGACAGGCCGATGTAAGTATTCTCTTGGGTTGATATCTTGGTGACATGAAGCTGACCGATGTGTTTTTGAGGGGCGTTATTTGGTGAGCATGAGCTGCTTTTGAGGTGGAAGCGAGAGGGTTGCGTGGAAGTGAGAGGGTAGTTGGACTACAGCCCCAAGGCATCTTGAAGGATGCGTTATCATGTTAGGATAGTTCTCGTAGTGAACTCAGTCCTCGTCCATAGACACTCAGCTCTATTGGATGTTCATTCTTGGGCTTATATCTTGGTGACTTGAAGCTGACCGGTTTGCTTTTGAGAAGCATTATTTGGTGATCATAACTACCTCGAGGTAAAACTCAAGTAGGTAGTTATACGACAACACAAAAGCATCACTGGTCATGGATACTTGATCTTGTCTGTTGACACTGTCAGACCTTTAGTCTTAGCAGACATTGCCGTTTCTTAGATAGAATCCATCTAGGCCAAGTCAAGAGATAACTCCACCCCTGAGTCTAACAATCCATATGCCAAAAGTGAAGTGAAAAAGAAATAATCGAGTATAATTCAATTTAAACGCTTATTTATCTGGCTAGGACTCGAATCGCAGTGTTACGGTACCAGTTGGACATGTATTGTCCTTTAAACCCGCCGAGTCCTCGCCGCTTCTTCGCCGCCACCTCCCCGATTATATCCATATAGATACTATCTTAATTAACTCGCATATACCCAAAAGCAATCAAGGGAATTAAATCCGCCCCATTGGCCAAGCAGTCGATTAATGGCACGGCACTGCCAGACACTTCCCAGGATTATCACAATATCAGACACCATCCAAACTGTACCATCTCAACGTCCTGTGTTTTTTTCTTAGTCTCCCCTAACTCTCTCCTCTTAACCATTTCTCATTCGCGTCCTGTTTGTTGTCAACACGACGCGCCTACAAGCCTACTACCCCGTCCCAGCACCACCAACTTTTATCCCACATCATCCAGGAGGATCTCATCACCGAATCAACCATGAAGCGCAAAGAAAGAGTTGCAAGCCAGCGCGCCTCCGAGCTCATGCGTCACACGGCTCTCCGATTCGTAAGTCACAGCAAGTCATCTCATTAACCCCCAACCTCAAACTGATGGTTTCTACCCTCCCAGGCGCCAGTTTTGGATGGCTCCAATGGTCTGCAGGACGATAGCGACAGCGAGTTTGAAGTTCAGCCCAGTCCCGCGAGCAGTGACAACGATCAGGACGAGACGCGTCCTGCCAAGCAGCCCAAATTCGATCCCAAGACTCGAGGTGAGCCCCGCGAGATCTCGTGCGCGGCCTGTATCAACAGGATGCTTGCTTGTGGTCCAGAGTTTCTTTGTCGGTGCCGAGATAGTTAGTGATCCTTCGTCCCAAACCGTGGGCTCAGCTAACTGTTCCTCGTTCAGCACCAATGGCCACCTCATGCTACGGCTGTGCCCAGGGCAGACGCAAGTGCTATCAAGTAAGCATTTTGCCGCCGATTCTGTTTTTTCGGTCCTCGTGCTAATATTTCAAAGGTTCCTCGGGCAGCGTTGCCTCATGCCCGTACCCTTCAGGAGGCGGCAGTCCGTATCCTCAACGGCGAACAGGTAAGCCATCCTTTTAGAGTACTCTGTGTCTTGATGGCTAATTACACAAGATTCTCAACTGGGATAGACTGGCTCTAGAGGCTAAGAAAGCTGTCATACAGGCAGAGAAGAACCCTCGTTTTGTGCCCAACCCTCCACGGGCAATCGACCAAGGCGCAGCTCCCTCGCCTGAACCATCCCAGTCCCCTCCGTCCCAGCCATATTCTTCTCAGACACCTTCATCTGAGATACCTCCTTCTCAAACATCTCCTTCGCAGACACCCCCTCCTCAGGAACCCCAATCTCCGTTGCCTCCATTTGTTATCTCGACACTTCCGGTCGATGACATTGCTGCCGCGATCGCTCGCAACAACGAGCTGGTCGCTAAGACCAACCAGCTCCTGCGGCGTGTTCTGGGTGAGATTGGAGCGTTCACCAAGGGAGTCTCGCCCCCACCATGGGATTAGACGACAGCATCAAACAACTGGCTAAGATCACAGTTGGCTTCGACCTAGAATATGCCGGTGTGTCTATGTCACTTCCTCATGATGAGCGTGGCATTATTGTGTTTCTACCTATCCACTGTGTATGTCGAGCCTGAGATGTGAACATGGCCTTACACTGACCCATCTTTAGATGAACCCATCCCCATGAACCTTTCTAGCCAGCGAACGCCTTCAAGGGTTATATAACTGGGGGACTCACGAGGGTCCCATGGAATCAGCCATGAAGATTACATGACCGAGCTACTTGTTAAGGTTTCGATTTCGAGTATAGTAGGCGAGGCACTAGATTGACTGTATTTATGAGAGTGTGTGTTGTTCTTGTACGTATACCAGAGCTACATCTGGCTGACGAGTCGATGATGAGCGTATGTGGGATGCTTTCAGACCTCTTACCTGTTAAATAGCCATCTTAGATACCATAGTCTCCTCGTCCAGTTGTCAAGTGAACATGATGCATCATGTAACCCAATCTGAACGACTTTCGTGTATTCACCAGTGACAAACATACACCTAGTTGCCCAAGAAGGTCAAGTACACATCACCAGCATCAATACGAAACAAGACACCATCAAAGCGCGCGAAAACAGAAAAAGTCCAGATTGCCGTCTGGGTTTCCCTTTTGCTGATATAATACAAAGGCTTTATCTCATAAACCCGCAGCAATTCAACAACAAACGACTTAAAAAAAGTTTCCGGTAATGGCCCGTATTATCCTCCATTCCCCCAGCTCCCATTGTTAGATTTGCGTCGCGCATCCTCAAACATCCCAGATGTAAAAAGCCTACGCCCACTGAGAAAAAGCGCCTCCTTCTCCTTCTTCATGATTCTTCCTCGTCGGTTATGGGTGGTGCAATTAGCTAGAGAATTTTCGGGTGATCTTGGCAATAACTGTTTCAAAGGGTTAGGTGTCGTTCTTGGTTGATTTGAGGACAGATATGGACGTACTGTGAAGGGCGACAACACTGAAGATGAAGACCAGAGAGAGAACCAGAACAACAACGGGGTCAACCTTCAGACCGGGCGACTCATCAGTGTAGAGTCCTGTAATCGCATGTTAACAACCTGTCCCAACCTCCTTTACACGAAAAGGGGTCAACATACGCAGCATGGTGCTGGAGGAGCCACCGGCGCCGGCAGCACGGGTGCTGCTTGGTCGCGCATTGGCAATCTTCTCCTTCTGATCGGCGGCAGCACGTCGTCGGATAGCAGTTCGGGGACCACCAGGGATGGCAGGGGACGAGGGGCGGCCGACGCTGGCACCGCTGGCAGCAGCGCCGCTGTCGGGGGAAGAGGGACGAGGAGAAGACTAGAACTCAGGAGTCAGCATTGAAGCTCTTGATCAACAAACAGAGTGATGAAGTCCCCCCGTGTGGAGGAACCAAAGTCACAGCGCATCACCAGCAGCTCGCGACACTAGCAATGGTAGCATCGCGACCACGTGCGATTGACTGGCCAAACAAGAGAGGATGGGGATTCCCGTACCATTGTGAAGAAGAAAACCGAAGAGACCTAGAAAGGACAGTTGACACGGAACCGCTGCAGGATTCCAAAGTCGATGAAGCTAGAGACGCGAATAAGGAGAGAATGTCGAGGTTGGAATTAAAGGTCGAGACGGGCTGGGCTGCGTCGAAATTATGGGCGTCTTCCCCAGTAAATGGGTCGGTAGGGAGTTGAGGCCACCTTCGCCAGAAAACAGGGAGGTCGGTCCCTCTTTTTTCCGGTCCCCGTCCAAGCTTCAAAGTGGCAGCTCGACCGGCGTATGCTCCACCACGGAGACATGCGACTGGCTACCGGATAAGGCCGAGATGCTCTCCTGAGTTCAAGCATGATTCACCACTAGGATACAAAGGCTTCAGGGGAATTTTACAATTTAGTGACAATAGCTATGTATAGTAGAGATGACTATAGACTCTACTCCCGCTGATCCTACTGATCAGCACAAACGCTGTCTTGCTCGCTTCCGAGTCCGCTCGCAGACTCGCATGTATGAGGTGATGTATAATTCAAGAGAAAAAAAACAGAAGCAGAATCAAAGACGCAAACCATGAGACAAATGGAATCGCAAAAAACCCCGCCCCTCGCCGGCAGGTCATCCTATCCACACACGGGACTCCCTCTCACACATGCTTATCCGATCCTCTACCCCGTGCATGGTCCAGAGGCCTCTTCTCCCATCACATCGCAGCAGAATTCGCCCTCCTTTTTCTTCCTCCGCCAGCGTATTTGCACAAAAAATAGGTAAGTCCTTTTCAAACACCCACGTGTCCATCTCCGGGAGAAGAAGATCCGGTTCTTCCACCAATGATCGTCCCGTGCTTGCTTGCTTTTACTTCTGGTTGCTGATCCATCTTTTGCCCCGAATCCGTGAGATGTTATGGCAATGCAATGCCCGCTCCAGAGGACCTCCGCGCTAATGCCAACCGAGTTTCGCCGGGTAACCTCGCGTCGAGGGGAAGTTTGAGTTCGTTGGTGAGGTCCGTTTCCTTCCAACCGCTCAATTATGTAACATTAGACAATAGTACATCTACACCAGGAAACGAAAGCTCTCAACCAAACGCCTTCCGCTATGATGGCAATTGTGCAGATCAAGGGTTGTTGTGTGTTTCGAATCGTTGGAAAAAGTTCGACAAAGAGAATAGAAGTGAAGGTGGGTATTTTAGAGAGTGACGTCGAGGACAAGGCTTACGTCGGCCACGTTGGGGCCAGCCAGGTCTTCAAGAACGGGTATCAAGTCTAATAGCTCGTTATCGTGAGCATCAGAGAACCAACTGCTGATAGGAACTGCGTGTTGGGGGTGGAAGATGTATGACGTTGGTGAGTTGTCGATGATGATGGTATCCTTCAGATCTCGTCCGACTTGAGAGAGATCCTTGACATAGTTGCCTTGGTGGTTATAGCAGCTCTCGCGGAAGAGTCTGTGGTGGACGACTTTGTGGATGTCGAGCTGGTCCAGCAAAGGGTCTCCATACTGCAGATCATTAGTACTAGTCGAACCATTGCGGAGGTTCAGATAAGACTCACCTTAGAGACAGACGCTGTGAACACTACAACCTCGTACAGCTCGCCAACTCTCTTCATGAACTCGTCGACGCCTGGTCGCTTTATCACATAGACGTTGTGGTAGTTACCCTCAATCTCAACAGGGATGGTAAAGTCGGCCTGATGCAGAATCTGTCAAATAATTAGCGCACGCCATACCATCAAACATCGCAAGACATACCTTGAAGGAGCTATGGACCAGAGTTTCGTCCAAGTCAAGAACAAGGCATTTCCGGCCCTTATGCTCCGGCGCAATCGGGGGAAGCAACCACTTCTGCGGCTCAGGCGCTGATGGGCCAGCTTCGGGGAATGGAACGGGTGCCACGGCGGAGGGACCCGGACCTGGGGGTGGAGGTGGAGGAGGTATCGTGCTCTGGGGTGCTTCGGCTGCAGGGGCTACCTGCACTTCTTCGGCCTCATCGACGGGAGCATCTCGCATATCAACGTCACCGGTGTCGGCCGTTTTGTTGTCCTGCTCCTTTGGCTCCTCGTCTGCTGGAGATGGCTTGGGTGGCTCCACCGTGACGGCGGGGGGAATCGATTGCTTCGACTCCCTGTTTTCTCGCTCGGCCACCGTAATCTCGTCGTTGTGCTGCCAGATGAAGTAGGCTCGTCCTTGGGCTCTTGTGTGGGGGGCGGG
>NIZV01000183.1:0-86119 GCA_003947045.1 Fusarium ambrosium
CTTGTCTGCCCGCGGGTTGCACTGACACTTACACTTGACGTACACCTGAACTTCCAGGCTGTTACACTGGCATCATCCATCCAAACTCCGATCATACATCCCGTCGCCCATCAACTCCCATCCGTTTCGTTTTCGTCCGTAACTGTGACTGCGCGGCTGTAGGTCTCGGCTTTGTACCGCCACCTGTTCCCTTTTTTGGGTCCCCCAAGCATCTTTACCCGGCCCCAGACCAAGTGGCAGTTTCTCCAACTGCTCTTCTCTTGTTCCACTCACTACTCTCTCTCGCCCTGCGTGTGCGATCGCGACAGGACGCTGTTTCACCATGCCTTCCCCCAAGCAAAGAAAGGTCGCCATTGTCGGCAGCCGCTCCGTCGGTGAGTATTGACCCGTACTGACCCCCCCTCTCTCTTGATGTTGGAATGTGCTTCTGCAAGTGTCGGGTGCAGACAGAGCTGACAAGAGATGGATCAACAGGCAAGTCATCTCTGGCGGTGCGGTTCGTAGACGGCCACTTCGTCGACAGCTACTACCCCACGATCGAGAACACGTTTAGCAAGATGATCAAGTACAAGGGCCAGGACTTTTCTACCGAGATCGTCGACACGGCAGGCCAAGACGAGTACAGCATCTTGAACTCGAAGCATTTTATTGGAATCCACGGGTACATGCTCGTCTACTCGGTATCATCGCTGCCCTCGTTCGAGATGGTGCAGGTCATTCGGGAAAAGATTCTAAACCACCTGGTGAGTGGGGGAGCTGTTCACTGCGACGAGAGCGCACTTGAGAGAGAGGAAGCTGACTTCATCGCCTAGGGCACCGAGTCGGTCCCCATCGTCATCGTAGGCAACAAGAGCGATCTGCGACCCGAGCAACGGCAAGTCACCCCCGAGGATGGGCAGAAGCTCGCCGAGAAGATCCAGTGCGGCTGGACCGAGGCGAGCGCACGGTACAACGAGAACGTGGGCAAGGCCTTTGAGCTCTTGATAGCACAGATCGAGAAGTCGCAGAACCCTGGCGAAGCTCCTGCGAAGAGCAATTGCGTCCTGATGTGAGGCAATTGCGAAACTCTCTTCCCCTCCCAAGATGTCCCATTCCGCCCAGGCGATCACGATCACGATGATGATTCGGAGCCGCGGGGCAAAAACCCAGGCGCCCAAGCCCTGCCCTGTCGTTTCACAGGGTCACAGGGCACAAGGTGGTTCGGGATGGCCAGGACATGGGCTTGATTCAGAGTCCTGTTTATGGCTAAATTCTCCGTGGTGTCAGATTTTGTACACAGCATTGACGGCTGCCAACTTGTTCTTGTCTTTTCATTTCCTCATCATGTCATGTTTTGCCTTTTATTTACAATTAGAGTATACGGTTCAATCAACGGATTTGGTTTTTTTCCTTTTTGGTTTAGAATTTTCTTTCGAAGAATCTATCCCTGCCCTGACTCATGGCCGGGATGATGTCCTGATTCGTGACTGACGCCAGGGAACTTGCTAGCTTGGACATGGGGTTGACAATAGCTGCAGAGGCAGCTCGCAACTACCGAGAGGTGCTATCTGTCTTTTTTTTTGCACGTTCCCCCGGTCCCAGGTTAGGTAATTGGTTCCTGATATCTGGCCTGGGCCTTGGTTGCAAAGGCTCAATCTGCTGTTGTTCTCTTGGCGGTCTGCATCAGCAAGTTTTGGGACCATCATGTGAATGCTTGCGATTCCAGGCCAGGCCAGGCCAGGCCACGACCCAACACCATGTACTTGGCCCCATTCGGCCGGTCCCGCTATCGGCTCCTTGGTGGCTGCATCGGCCTCGCGTATGCAATTCAGGGTCGTATTAGCACCGGGAGAACGATTCGAGATCCGCGGTCTCGGTCATTGGGTTGCATGCCCTTGAAGGAAAGAAAAAAGTTAGGAATCGCTTGTTGCCCTTGTCTTGGCTATTCACCGGTGAAATCCACGGGATTTTCTGTGTCGCCGTAAAATCCGGATATAGAAATTTGTATTGCTCCCATGGAGTTGTCCTTGATTCCTTGTGTTGTGTTGTCTGTCCCAAGGTACCTATCCAAAGTACCTTGACGCCTAAACTTTGGGCTGAGTGTACCTTTGGCCACTGAGACCCTACGTACAGGTGGTACGTGTGCAGGCATCACAGCCTCAATTTACATCTCACCGCGCATCAGCCCTTTGTCCTCCATCACTTATCACGGCCCCTTACAAGAAAAGAGCACTGACATAAAGCAAGAGACTCTCACTCGCCAGTCGGAGAATAGCCATATTGGATTTCTCCTTTTTTCCTTTTCTTTCTTTCTTTCCTTCCCATGCCCTTACAAGTGATACCCGCCCCTGGCTCATAAACACCCATCTCTCACCAATACCCTCAAACCTCAGCCTGATGCCCAATCCCGACCCTGCCACCGACTGCCCCTTCTGCGGCTTCAGGCCCGAAAGGGGCGAATATGAACTCCTTCTAGTACGCATGCCTCTCTCCCCTTCATACCCCTGAATATTATTGCTTTCTTCACCGCCCCCAAAGCAAAAGCCCGAGGACTAAGAACGCACCTACCCCTAGCACATTGACACTCAGCACCCCGACGATCAGTCCGCCGGCGAGGATCCCGTCCCCTGTCCACAGGATGGCTGCGGTGAGCTCGTCTCGACGGATGAGCTAGCGTACCATCTAGGGCTTCACGAGCTCGAGGCACAGGAGCCAACGCCGGAACCGCCTCCCGTGCCCCCCAAGCCCGACGGCGGCGGCGAAGGCGGAAGCGGCTCTAGGAAGCGCGAACCGAGAAGACCGAGGTCCTCCTCCAAGGACAACTCGCGTAAGCATCGGAGTGAGAAAAAGGTCAGTGCCATACAGGCGTGGAAGGATCTCTTCTCGGGGACCAGCAGCACCAGTTCCGGGCGTGACCGCGGGTCGAGCAGTCGGACACGGCACAAGACGAAGAGGTCTGCTGTCGATGGGAGCACGAAGCGCTCCTCAAGTCGGTCCGAGGCTCCTAAGCCGGTAGAGGAGGGAGAGTCAAGTCGAAAGTCCAACCGGTTAGGGGTATGCGGTCTCCTGGTCTTTATGAGTGTGCAGTGACAAAGACTAACTACGCAGAAATCCGAGCTTGGCCGGTTTGCACACGAGAAGCGGATGCCATCCTGGCTCGTAGACCTCCTGCAGGAACAGGGTCAAGTTGTCAACGATGGTAAGCGCCACTGCCATCGACCTCCTTGCAAGTCTCTTACACGCAGTTAGGTGTCCTGCCAGTTCTCCAACAGCTACTTGAGCAGAGCCCTGAAACTCAATATGCATACTTGTGCCACCCCGAAGTACAGCATGTCTCCAAGCTACGACGAGAGGGTAAACATATTCTCGGGAGCACACCTTTATCATCGAAGGCAGTCTAACACTAGCATGCAGGTGGATTCTGTGGTTACAGAAACATCCAGATGCTCATCTCACACATGATTGGCGCCAAGACACCAGGTTCGGAGCGTTTTGCTCAAACCTTCCCCTCTGTCTTCCAGATCCAAGATCTCATCGAGCACGCTTGGGACATGGGCATCAATGCTCAAGGTCGCACAGAGACTGGAGGTGTGAAGGGAACTCGAAAGTACATCGGCACGCCAGAGGTATGCAACATTGATACATCCCAAATGGACTGAGTTGACTTAGAGGAAATAGGCACAAGCTGTGTTTCTAAGTCTGGATATCACGTAAGTCAAGCCGAGTATGAGTTGGGAACTATGACTAACTTGAACTCAAGCTGCTCTGTTCAAGCATTTAAGGACAAAGAACGGGGACGGTCCAAATCACGCCTCTTCGAGGCCGTTGAGGGTTACTTCCAGGGCGGCATCAAGAACATAGAAGACAGGATCCGCGTCACAGACCTCCCGCCAATCTACCTGCAACATCCAGGTAAGAATACTCTACATCACACACACAGGACGAGCACTAAGCAGTGAGTATAGGACACTCCTTGACGATTGTCGGCATTGAGAAGCAGATGGACGGCCATATGAACCTCCTCGTCTTCGACCCCAGCTTCCGCGACTCATCCAAGATTCGAAGCCTCATCGGCAGAACCGTTCAGCACAAGTCATCCTCAATCGACGAGTCACTGCACCCGTACCGCCGCGGAGGACACTACTTCCGCAAGTACAACCAATTCGAAGTGTTATAGTAAGCTGTCTCAACCCCCCCCTTCTTTTTTGTATAGAAGTCGTGTTGCTCATCTAATTGCGAAAAACCCTCTAGTCTCACAGACTATGCTACCATCCCGTAGTCTCATTTCTTTTCTCCATCATTTTCTACTGCTGCTCCTTGAACCAGGCCTGCAGCTTGGCTAGCGCGCGGCTTCGGTGGGAGATCTTGTTCTTTTCAACCTTGTCCATTTCGGCGAACCTGGGGGATATTGTTAGCGAACAAAGCAAGCAAATGTTTTTTTTCGTCACATTTTGGTTTGGAACGTACGTTTGGCCTTCATACTCAAAGACAGGGTCCCATCCTGTTTTGAAAGTCAGCTTTAGAAATATTGCCACGCTCTATAGAACGCCTCACCAAAGTTATTAGGTCCTCGAGCAGGTACAATCTTGCCCTATGGGTACTGTCAGTAGGAAGAAGAGGTATGAGATACAGGGGGGTTTCATACGGGGCAGCGACCCTGGAAGAGAATAACCTTCTCGCCTGGTCCAGCACAGTAACCAAATGTGCACACAGCCTCGGCAGACTTGTCGGTATAGGCAGCCAGGAGGTTGTTCAAGCCTTGGTGGCCGATCGTAGTCAAGAACCACTTGCTTCACCTGCATGTCAGCATGGCGTTCTCTCTGGAAGCAACTCCAATAAGCCTCTACACAACATACATGTACGCTCCAGGAAGACCGCCCAGAGCCGTGTAGCACAGCGCCGTATCCTCAACCAGCACAGGGCCCTTCACCTACACTCCAGTTAGACCAGCCAAACATGACAAATAATTTCAATAGAATCCATACCAGCTCAGCAGCCCTGCGGCACTTGGACTCTGTAACCTCCTCAAGCGTGCCCTGCACCTCCTCGAGATCGATAGACTTGCTCGTGACCTCAATCTCGGGCTCAAGGATAGCCTTGACCTCGCGCAGCTTGTTAGCATTGCTGGTGATGAAGTTGACCTTGTGTGCAGCCATTTTAAAAGGTTTAAAATCTGGAGACAAATATTGTGAAGATCCTAGAAAGTCTCGAGATACTTGGGCTACGAAACAGTTGGTAGGTCCCACCGTCTGTGAAAAGATATGCACTTGTCCGGTAATCGGAACACCTTTAGCAGCAAAAACATCATTAGAGAGATCGTGTGAATTCATCACCTTGCATCTAAAATTCTATTTTCGCCAACCGAATCCCCCTCAAAGTTCATCCTCTTTTTCCCAGTGCAAAACAACATCTTTTTAGCCGCCCATTTTAATTCTCATCGGTAGTTTACTCCGTAGTTTAACGTCATTGCTCGCTGTTGTCCTTCTTCCACTGCTTCGCCCAGGCCTCAATGCGATCGACGTTGGTCTCCATCTCATCAGCAGTGTTGCTCGTCAACTCAATCACAATCTCCTCGTCAAATGCCTCATGCGCCTCCTGTAGCAGTACCTCCATAATCTCGGAGTCGAGGTTCTCCTGGAGCTTAGACTCGGGGTAGTTTCTATAGAGTGAAGCCGTGTTAGCCAAGTGATGCTGGCATCTCCCAAGCCTTCATGGTGAAAGCAAAAGCCTGAGAGTAAGGGGTTGCGCTGAATCGCATACCTCGCCTTGAGACGATCATAGAGAGTGGATGAGTCAACTCTAAGTACCACGACCAGATCGATCCAGCTCTTGGGGAAAAGATCACAGGCGTGCCAGTCGATGATGCAGCCACCAGCCTTGACATCATCCTCGATAGCATCCAACAGCTATAGCACTCCAGTATTAGCCTTGATCCCCATCTTGCATCTCCTCAGAATCTTCTGGAAATATTTTCCGTGTCTCACCTTATCCTCATCAACGATCCAGCTGTGATACTCATCACTCCATCCCTCATGGCACTCCTTGTCCTTGACCACTTGGTTGACAGAAAGGTGACGAAGACCAGTCCTTTCTGCTAGACTCTCGCAGTGAGTCGTCTTTCCAACGCCGGGCGTCCCCGTGACGATAATATTTGGTGAAGTTCGCATGGTGATTATTGTATTTGTAGCTGAGGTTTCATCTCATTCTGTGGTTGCAGAGATTGCTTGGCCTTCAAGATTGGGCACTCTGCTGAATGCATGTAGGCAGAATTTTATCATGCACGTATCGAGTCGTGCGGCTCTGTTAGATGAATATCAATCCTCAACTCCAGATCCAAGTCACTCAAGATCATGAACAATAGTTGAACAGAAAACAACCACAAGATCGATCGCTTCGTACTCTCGTCTCTCGCGCTCTCCAATACAGCCGTATCTCATCTTACAATAGATAGAGCCAAGTCCAGTCCCCCTGCCGACTTGCAGAAGGAGGTCACTGATCTCACACTCTGAATACATGACGCCGTCAAGATATGGGAGACAGATGCCCGAGTGCTCCAGTCCCTCCAGATCCCCTACGGCTACACGCCGCCATTAGAAAATTCGACATCGAACACCCTGAAAATGCGGCTTCTATCCCTTATATGCCTTCGAAATGCCTAACCCAGCTTCATTATCCTCTACTGTTCTACCTCCACCTCATCAACGCCAGCCAGCTCGTCCGGTGCGTCATACTCATCGCCATCAGTGTAGTCAAACTTCTCCTGCTGAGCGATAGCTTGTGCTGACACAATCTCAGCCAGCCTCTTGAGGCGAGGTGTTTGGAGCCCTACATATCGGGTTAGCTATAATCATTTTCTTTTTCAAATAGGATCGGGAACTTACAAGAAGGAGTATAAGTTTCAAGCGCCGTAATGACTCGGGGTTCAGCGATCTCGTAAGGGCCACTATCGTCCATGTCCACGGCCTGGAGGAGCAGCACGTCGCTCTTCTCAGTTACCCGCGAAGCCACAGCCTTCATGATCTCTCCATTGATCGGCTGCTCGTAATCAGCAACCAGGTACTGGTTGAGGAGCTTCTGGATCTGGTTTGGTGAGAGCCTACGAGTAGTTAGTACCGTGACTCTGCGACGAGGCCCGACTTCTGCGACTTACATCCAGCAAATGTCCTGAATGATTTCGATATCATTCAAGGTGGCCTTCTTGAGCTGAAGAAGCTTGGTTGCTTGCTATTCGATCGTCAGCATGTTACTCTGCACAACACTAAGAATGATACTCACCATCAAATGCTCCAGCTGAAGCGTGCCTTCGGGCATATCGTGGCTCTTACACCATTCCTCAATACGCGTGATGTTGTAGTTGATCTGGAGGCCACGCTTCCATGAGAGGAAATTTCGTCGCATGAGGAGGTCGTTGAAAGCCGTCACACCCACCAACCGCAGGAGCTCAGTGATAGTCTGGGTGATGATGGAGTCTTCCAGGTAGTACGCCTTCATCGCGCGGAAGACGCTGTTCAGCAGGCTCAGAAGGTTGTCCATGCTGTACGCTGGTGTTGAGTTGGACTGGAGGAGCTTGCCCAGGAATCGACTGCTTTCGTTGGTAACGAAACCAGGCAGAGACTGGGACTCGATGATGGCCGGGATAATCATCTTGTGCAGCTTCTTCTTCAACACCTTCATCCAAGTATGGTAGATGTTGAACTCCAGACTCTCGAGGTCGTGCTTGACGATCTCCAGAAGTCGATCGTACTCATAGTTGTCCGATTTCTGGGCCTCGTACCAATCCTCAGCAAGGAATACGAATGACAGCATCTCGTGCACGTTGGACAGCCAGAAGGAACCAGGGTTGATGGCCTCGTCGCCATCGTGCTGCATCACCTCCTGTTGGATAGACTGCATCACATTTGCGAGGAAACGTTCCGACTCCTTGACGAAACCGTTGTTCCACATCTCTGATGTCACCAGATTGATGAGGTATGAAGGGAAGAGCACCTCCTTGTCCGAAGGTGGAGGGGTGGTGTTGGGAGAGGGGATCTTGAGGTTCTTGATCAAGCCCATTGTTACCTCCTCGTTGAGGCCATCCTCGTCCGCAAGAAGGCCCTCGAGCTCCATTTCGATATTATCGACGCCAGGAAGGAAGGTCGAGCCAGAAAGATTCTGACGATGTGCCGTGCTAGTAACCGCCATGGAGACCGGCCGAGGGTTATAAGTACCGCTAAAGCGATCAAGCTCCCGTGGTTCCGCCCCGGCGCTGCGACGCTTGGGCTTCTTGGAGGAGACAAGGTTGATAAGCCCAGAGGCGGCCGGAAGTGCAGGTACATTTCCATTGGCGAGCTCTCCGTTGATGGGAGCGTTCCTACGGGCCATCTCCAGGGCGTCTCGGAGAGCCTCGAGCTCCTGCCGGAGGCTCATGTTGTCCTTCTCGTGCTGGGTGCTTGTCCTCCTTGCCGTCTCCAGTTCTGAGTTCGTTGTGCGCAGAGACTCCCTCAGCTCCCGTTCCTCCTCTTGCATTCTCTTGATATTCGCTGTTGACTCATCAAAAGCAACCTGGAGCTTCTTCATCTCATCCTCCATTGCTTGCAGTCTGGCGACAGCAATACCAGCCTGGTTCGCTTCTGTTTGGAGCTCCTTCGTTCGGGCTTCCAGAGCGTTGTGGCGGTTCTTCCATGACTTGATCTGACCCTCGTAGTTCTCCACCTGGGATGCCAAACTCTTGTTCTTCTCCTTCATCGAGCCCAGAGACTGAGTGAGCTCAACAACCTTGTTTTCAAGCTTGTAGGAAATCTGCTTAAGGTCGCGAGCCTCCTCACGAATCTTCTTGTAATCCTTACGGGCCTTCCTACCACGCCACAAGCTCTGAATCAACACCACCTTCTTGCGGTATTGTCTCCAAGCCCGCAGCTGTCGTCGTGACCTCCATGATCTCTGGATCACAAGCGCGGCATTACCAAGGCGTGTCTCCATAATGTTCTTTCTCCGAAGGTATCCCTTGGCAGCTGACTCGAAGAGCACCATATCCTTCCTGATGCGCAGGAAGGTCCTGCGCTGCTTCTGACCACGCCAGACACGCTGGATGGTAATGGCAGCCTTGATGGTGCGGAGTTCCATAGCCTGTTTCCTGGCCTTCCAAGCCCTGATGGCTGACTGTGTACGGATGACCGCTTCACGGGCTTCAAGGTAGCGGCGTCGGTAGTATTTGGCTCTCAAGTTCTTCTGGATCATGATAGCACAGTCATTGAGACGGTTGGTTCGGAGGTTCTCGAGGAAGGCAAGCATACCAGCTCGGAAGAAAATCTTGGTAAGACCGAGCTGGTACTTGTCAAGTCCCTTGCTGTTGCTGGTTCCGAGTGCCTTCTTAAGGATAGCATCGGCCATTTCGCGAATCTCGGCGGTCCATTGATCAGAGCGCACCAACATGTAGTATCGGAGAGCAAACTCCTCATAGGTCCATCGAGTTGGGTAACCAGCACAACTAATGCGAACGGTTTCGAGTACACCACAAGCACGGAGCTGGCTGAGAACCATGGGTCCCTCGAACTTCCAGGCCTCCTTGGCTTCGTTAGGCTTGATACATCGGATGTAGTGGACATCGGTGTTGTTGATGGTGCCCATAAGCTCGATCAGTGACGATCGGAAGATACCTCCAAGCGTGGGTTTTCTGTTGACAGCAACGCCGATCTTCCTACCACCGGCGGGCTTAACAGCGTTGGAGGAAGACGACGCAACATCCTTCTCTCGCACTGCTGAGGCAGCCTCGAGAACCTTCTTCAGGAAGTCGTTGCTCGAGGCGCGCAGGACAGCCATGTGCTCGTCGGGGACAGTATCACGGTTCTTCTCGATGAAGCCCTCGGACTCGTAGGTGACATCGATGGCGTAATGGCAGACTGTGAAGGCTGACTTGCCGAATCTAGGCTTCTTGTAGAACTTGTGCTTGGCGGTAGAGAAGTTGTGGTGAAGCTTGGTCACAAACTGCTCATCGGAACCCATGGGAAGTCGAGACTCTTCGTCAAGCAGGGACAAAATACCCATACGGCCTTCAATCAGATCGATACATGGCTGGTTATCAGAGAAGTCAATAAAGGTCCAGTCAATCTGCTCTCTGAGGTATTCTTCTTGCTCTAGCTTGAAGACGTGCTGGTTGAATTCCTGCTGGAGCTTCTCGTTGGCATAGTTGATACAGAACTGCTCGAACGAGTTCTTGGCGAAATGCTCAAATCCATAGATATCCAGGACACCGATGAATGAGGTCACACGGTTCAGGACCTCCTCGGCAGCCAGACTGTGGTTGATGATTTCAACCAGCCAGTCAAAGAGACTCGAGTAGATAAACTTAGCGACGGAATCTCGGACAACGATGGCCTGAGCCTGGCTCAGGTTCGATGTGATTTTTTCACCGCGGGTGACGAGCTGCTTCTTCACGATCCACCGAGCGAACTCCTCCGCCTTCACGCCGAGAATGTCGCAAGCACGTTCCAGAGAAGGCTCTGTAGGGGCAAGCACACTGTCGTTACGCGACGCCGTAATTTTGACGTTTCCGAGGTGCAGCAGACCGGCCAAGAGCTTAAAGATGTCGGCTTGCTGGGCATCGGAGACGCCAATGGTTGACAGAGACTTCTTTGTTGCTTCGAATTCGGCCTTGTCATCCACGCCATCGATGGTCGGGCAGTTTCCTTGGTTCAAGTACTCAAACTGCTCAATAGGCAGAAGGCTGAGCTCTTCCCGTTCCTTGTCCGAAGCGCCAGCGACAAGCTGGTAGAAAATGTGGTAGTTTCGCTCCTTGAGAGGCTGGAACACAAGTCGTGAACGCTCGAGAAGATAAGTCCTGATCTTAGCACCAATGATATTTGTCTTGTCGTCGAACATGATCTCAATGTACTTTCCGAATCGAGACGAGTTGTCGTTTCGGGTGGTCTTGGCGTTACCGAACGCTTCCATGATGGGGTTGGTCGCGAGAATCTGCTCCTCAGTTTCGCTCATGGCTTCACCTCGTTTGGAGCGCGCGCCAGGGTTGTCGGGAGACTCTCTGGTAGCAAAGTAACGCATGATGTACTTGGCACTGACAGTCTTTCCAGCACCAGACTCTCCGGACACGACAACTGTCTGGTTCTTCTTATCCCGAAGCATGTCCCTAGATCCAGAGTCAATCGCTGTGCCAGTAGGCGTTCTGGTGGGGCAGATCTTACATGAAGGCTTCCTCGGCAATAGCGAACAAGTGAGGTGCCTGGGTAGCTCGCTGTCTTCCGGCATAGACTTGGACCATGCCAGGAACATAGAGAGAATCGACTCGTGCAAAGGGGTTGGTAGCAATTAGAACGATACCACTATAGGTGTAGATTTCCTTCTGCAGGTATCGAAGCCTGATTGCTTGCAAGACTGGGGTAAGATGTCAGCATCAGCATTTCCAGTTCCACCGCGCAAATTCCGGTTCGGGGTCCAACGTACCAGCAGGCTCGTTGAGATGGGAAAGATTTGTAAGATCATCGCTAGCTTCGAGGACGGTAGGGTTCATCAGAGGGGGCAGAGAGGTATGGTTGCCACTCTGAAGGGCCTCGACAGTGACATCGATGACCTTAGTCTGTAGGAACGAAGATGCGGTCAGCTACTGACTTTGCGCAGGAGAGGCAGAGAAACAGAGGGGATCATGTTAAAGCAGGGTATTGAGAAACGAACCTCGCCACTCTCGAGCTGAAAGGTGAGCTTGGCCTTGTTGCCATCAATGGTCTTGTCGATAAGCTCTGAGGCTACCCATCCCTCAGCGGCATCGGGCTGCCATGCCCTTGTGCCAACCTCGTAGGTCGATGCCATGGAGGCAGTATGACCGGGCGCAAGGCCGGTTTGTACAATCCGGTGATTTGAAGACGCTTATATCAGAGCGGAACGGCAGCAGCGGTTGTAAGGGGCGATCGAGACTAGACGGCGGTGGGAGGCATTCAGTCGCAAATGGGGTCGTTGAGGAAAGGCAGCGCGGCCCAGCCGGGGAAACAAGGTGCGATATGAAATCGTTGACGGTGTCGACGATGGCTGAAGGGCGTCTTGCGATCGATGCAAGCTGCAGGTCTGTTGAACGGGCCGTCGAACGTCGTTCAAAAGGTTATGCGCAAGTCGAAGCTGAGTATCGGAGGTCCCCCGTACTCGAAGAACGGAAGCGGAAAGGACCCTGAGGCGGCAAAAAGCAGGAGCTTCTTGTCCCTTTTTTCTTTCCACACAGCACACAGGAAGCTCGCCGACAAGGGGTCGAGCAAAGATAAGTCGCACAAGGCAAGGTAAATTCAGAGACCTTGGAGAGTCAAAAGTTACGGATGCAGTGATGCCAGCACGCGTTTTGCTCCTGATTGAAAGGGCCGGGCGGCTGCTGCAGTGCACGGGGCATTGGAGAGTGAAGAACAGGGGGGCGGGGCAGGATGCGTTAGGGCTCAGATGTACATAGGGGCTCTGGGACAGGTACTGCCGCAAGCATTCACAGCCACGCGGTACGCACGCTTCCCCTCCAGAGTACTTTCCGCACTAGGAGTGCTCTCCCAGCCTTCAGTTCATGGAAGCTCCTGGAGGTTCAGTGGATTAGGGGCTTAAGGACAGTCCCGCGGGCCAATGAGGGGCCGACCCGTCCGCATCTTTTTGGCTTTGTCTGGTCTCTTCTTGGTCTGGGGTGAGAACAAGCGAGACAAATGCATTTTTCCGATCATCAACGGCGCAAGCGGTGTCGGCACTGTGCTATAGCGAGGCGGTGGAGGGGAAGGGGACTGACAGTCGGTGAGCTTGCGAGAGCGTCTTTCTTGGCCATGTTCCGACCCAGAGCAAAGCAGACAGCCCTGGAACGACGGGGAATAGGAGCAGGAGACTTGAATGAGTGACTGGGGATCAGAGCTGAACCGTCTTGCCGCAAACCCCTTAACTTTGACGATCAAACACCTCTACTCCGTAATTAGAACGGCATTGTCCCGCCTACTGCTTCACTTGCAGAGCTGATTCCGCCCTTGAGGCTTGCATACAAGCAGCACACTCCGTACTCCATCAATACTTGGTCCTCGGTCTGATATTGCAGGACACTTACAGAAAGAACTTCTCATCTTAAAAGGGGATGCCAATTCTAAAATACCGGGGAAAAGATGATCAAGCCCCCAGTCATCTTCAAATACAACTCCAGCCCCAGCCAACAACCGTCCCATCCCCACGAGTACGTACCACAGACGGCTTCATAACCCGAAACACCCTCGTCCTCCTGGAGAAACGGTCCAAGAAACCTAACTCAACCAACTTGTTGTTGCTCCCAACCCCCAGCAAGGCGCAAACATCCTTCTTTCCCTCCCCCGGAGAAAGCCCGTCGCGTTCGTCCGGTTCTCGACCGGTCCGGCTGACACGCATCCATCCTCTTGCACCTCAGTTGCTGTCCCCAAAAGCCGTCATCCACCGGCTTATCCGCAGCCATCCACGCCTATGCAATGCATCTCGCATCGCATCCCCAACACTCAGTTAGCCCCTGACGTCAAGGAAACTCAGTCTGCCTGAGCAAGGCAGAACTGCCGTGTCTGCATCTCACCAACTATCAGCAAGCAACTTGAGCCGTGCTTATCTCGTAAGCCAGAGCCTTCTTGGTTAGCTATTGGATCACACATCTCCAGAGCCAAGAACCACTTTCACGCAAAGGTCAACAGAAAAGATATGGGTCCTTAATATGTCTCACTTTGATGCGGATTGGTCCTATTTTGGTATCTAAGCTTGTGTTGAAGTCTTCTGCTCCATCCAAGACCGCTAAATCCATGTGCTTTCCCATATACCCCGTACAGTGCTACCGACTCGCCCAGCCAGTCGATTTGGGGCTTCATTCCTGTATCACCAGCCCCTAGCAACAGCCGCAAAAACAATAACTACACCCCTTTTGTTCCCTGGCCGGATACAACAGGGCAGAGTCCATCTCTTCCGTCTTGCGCAGCGTTTCCTACAGGCCCACGATCTCCGGGTCGTGAGCTGAGTTGAGCATTCCATAGCTCGGTCCTCATTCAAGTATTCAATGCATCAATGCGTCAATGACGATTCTGGGGATGGAGACGGGCCAGAAAGACTGGGCCGCCCCTTTATTTCCCCCTTCGCCATGCCATAATGACCAGTGCGTCGTTGGTCTCATCGCGTTTCTTTTGTTTCAAGGGTAAGGGTTGAACCTCACAACCACCATGCGGCCTCTGCTTCATTATTTAATACAGGACACGGGTCATGATGCGAGCTGTGCATGCATTAGTTTACATCTTAGCTATGTTTTTTGGTGGTTGACTTACAGCTGAGGGCCTCGAGGCTGTCAAAGATATCCTTGATCTGCTCATACTTGACGCTGCTAACGTCGGCCATGAGGTAAGCCACATCGCCTCTGCTGTCAGAGATCTGCTTGTCGACGTTGTGATCGCCAAGAATCTCGTTGACCTTTCGGAGCACACCGGGGACGTTTCGGTGGATGAAAATGACCTGCAATGCGTGTCAGAATATTCCGATACTTTCAAGTGACACAAAGGCGAACTTACACGAGCGGTGTCGGACTCGTCCAGGGTCAAAGAGCGCATCTGCACCTCAGGAACGTTCACACTGCCCAGAGTGGTACCCTGGTTAATGTAGCGCACCAAGGCCTCGCTGACTGTTACAAGAGTTAGTCGTGTTTCTTGGAGATTTCTGTAAGGTCCACCTACCCTCGATACCAATGGCACGTTGAGCCTCCTCAGTGCTGCCACCAATGTGGGGGGTCAAAATGAGGTTCTTGAGGCTCCTCAGGTCCTCACCCCAGGTGTTGAGATCGTTGGTGAAGTAGTCGCCGTTAGCGGCGGGCTCTTGAGGGAAAACATCGATGGCGGCGCCAGCAATCTTGTTGGTGCGGCTAGCCTTGATGAGGGCGGGAATATCGACAACGCTGCCGCGGCTAGCATTGATGAGGTAGGCGCCGGTCTTCATTTGATCAAACTGGGGGCCCGAGATCATGTTGCGGGTCTCGGGCAGATCGGGGACGTGCAGACTGACAAAGTCGGCCTCCTGGAGGAGCTTCTCGAGGGTCGGAACCTGGCTAGCGGTTCCCAGAGCCATCAGGGTCACTACATCGTAGTAGATGACATTCATACCCATGGCCTCAGCCAGGACGGACAGCTGAGAACCAATGTGACCGTAACCAACAATACCTGCCGGTCGTTAGCATTGACGTTTGAGAGCATGGTGCATGATATAATACGCACCCAGAGTCTTTCCACGGATCTCCCAGCACTTGGCGCTGACCTTATTCCAGGTTCCACGGTGCATCTCATTGGATCGGTCGCCAAGCTGACGAGCGAGGGTGATGATTTCGGCAATGACAAGCTCGGCGACACTGCGGGAGTTGGCGAAGGGGGAGTTGAAGACGGCGATACCATGGCGGGCAGCGTAATCGAGGTCAACCTGGTTGGTACCGATACAGAAGCAGCCGATGACAAGTAGGTTCTTGGCCTCGCGGAGGACCTTCTCGGTGAGCTTTGTCTTGGAGCGAATACCGATGACTTGGACGTCACTGTCGCAATCGTTACGTTAGCAAACATGGCGGGGTAAATAAGATTATGAGGAAGCTCAAAGCGAGGGGCATGTGAAGCTTGGTGACAATGGAGGGGCAATGTTGTCGCAGGAAAAAAAAAGTTGGAAATGGCGGGGCATTGTATCAACATACCGAATCTTCTCAATGAGCTGGTCCTCGGGCAAGGAGGTCTTGAGAGCCTCGACCTGGTAGCCCTGGGCCCTCAGGATCTCCTGTCCAGTGACATTGACGTTCTCGAGAAGCAGGATCTTAATGTCCTGGGAGTTGAAAGGCTTCAGGACCTTGGGGGCGCCACGGCTGGGGAGGTTGGCGGCCCAGCTAGGAGGAGGAGAGTGGAAAGAGGCGATTGGGGAGGTGGACAGATTCTGGTCCCAGCTGTGAGAGACTTCGCGCTGAGCAGCAGCGGAGAGGCTGCCAGCAATATTTTGAGGAGCAGGCGTCATGATGGTGTGTGGTTGTGTTGTTGGAGTAGAATGGAGGGGCAGATGACGGCGGGGTGGTCGGAGGACTCGGAGGATGTTTTATCGAGGAACACGAGAAAGGTAAAGACAAGCCGCTTGCTGTTGTTGGAACCACGAGGGAATTGCAATGCGGTTATTTTGGGGGTGCGAGAAATTGGTCAGAAACAAAGGGAGGGGCCCAATTGTATTTATGATGCGGCAAACGTTCTACTCCAAGCGCAGAGGCTATGATGACTCGTCCGCTTCCGCTGGCTTGGTGGACACAACTACGTACGTTGCTCTTTCATCCAATGTATAAAATGTACCTCGACTTTGGATATCGGCCCGGGTAATTCACTGCCGTCCACCTGCGACGGGCCGGACCCAGCTTCAGAACCCACGCGTAGAGAACTTCTACCGAGTTCCGATACCTGACTCATCCAGAATTGATGCCATCGTTGCCGAATCAGAGCGCAATTCGGACTCGGTCAGAGAGAAGACGGGATCAGGGTACCCTTGCGACTCAAGGTCACTCTTGGTGAAACTACATGAACTCGACGCGGCTGAGTGGGAGGAAAAAGTACGGGTACAAGGCGCGAAGGGAGCAGAAAAACTTTTTCCCCCGTTCTCGGCCGCGGCCAAGTTACCTGTCGTTCGACCTTGAGGATCGAGGTAACGAGTTAGAAGCCTCCATCGAATAGCCTGTCTCGACTCGTCCCAGTGACTCCCCGCTAGCAAATTCCCGGGACTGACTGGACGCGCTTAGACGAGCCCAGCCCTGAAAGGGAGCCCCGTTGCAAGGCGGGTTCCCACATTATAAAAAAAAAATCGCCGCAGCATCCTTTGACCCTTGGCCGAGATGGGTAATGCCACCATGCCGTCATGCAATGGCGTCAATCTCTGCATTTGCCGGCGGCGCATGGTGGTCGGTTGTTGGGCGATGTGTTGCCGCTTCCAGAAGTCCCGCGTCGGCGAGGTCGAATCTCGGAGCAGGATATGCAGCTCGGCGGCGGAGGCGGCGGTGCTAGACGGGGTATACACGGACATCACCCCGGAGCTTGCAGCATCTTGCATCGTGACCTCCAAATAGTTCCCCGGTTGATGAGTGTATGATGACAACGGCAGTTATTATTCACGGCCCCTCTGATGGCTCTCGGTGCTTGCTTGGTCCATTCTGAATCCATCGGCGAAACATTGTATTTGGCCGTCCACTGCTAGTGACCTTACCCTATATGCGTAGTTGACTCTCGGTTGCTCCTCTTTTATCACGGCAATCGGCTTTCTATGTAGGAGAAAAGACTGTATGTAGGCTTTACTATTTCGTCCTGTACCAGTAAGTGTATGGATCCCGTAATGGTTCATCACGTTGGTTGTCAATTGCGCGTATGGTGAAATCCATAATGTTGATTATTGATTTTAGACTCCACACCGACAACCGCTTTACCTCAATTCCCCCTGTCATTGCAAACACTCCACATCAATTACTGTCACAAGAGACACCAGACAGACAGTTCGATACTTGCATCAACATTTTCAGCTTACATTGTGGCAAAACTCATTCTCTATGTATTATGCACCGGAAAACCTTGCACCCTGTAAGAACCATCCGTCACTAACCTTACCTCCATGCCAGGACGAAATTAACATCAGTGTAAGAAAAAATCAGAGACAAGAACCCCGAAAAACGAAGAAAAAAGAGGCTGCCAAAAACAAGGGAAACATGAGATGCGGGCCGACTCTGCCCCTCTGGCTGTCTATGAGATGGTTTCCAGTCCCAGAGTTTTGCTGCGAACTTTGCTGGTTCCTGCAAAAGATGCCTATCAACTGACCATGCTACCCCTTGAAAGCGGCACCGGCTGGATCGCCGACCTGCTTCAACCGCTTCCTGTTTCTGTAGCCTTTTCTCCTGTCGCTTGCCGCCCGTCCATTTTCCGAGGTAGATCGGTGGCTTAGATGTAATCCTCAAACCCCACGGGACCCTTTCATCTCATGAGCGTGTAAATGCCTGGCGTCGATTTTTTTTCATCGCTTCGCTCAGCTCTGTTTGCACTCAGCAGCCTCCTGCTTGGGCTTGCCAGACTCGTCCTGCGTACACTGTTAGCTTGGTCATGACATCTCAAATGGACCGCCACATACATCGTCGTCTGACTCCTCCTCGTCATCGTTCTCCTCGCTCAGGTCATCCTCGTCCTCGTCATCATCATCGTCGTCAAAGTCGGCACCGTCAAGCTCGTCGTCCGAGATCTCCTCGTAGGCGAGAGCTTCGCCAGTAAACCAGTCGATGGCGCGGGGAATCAGCTTCTCCTTGATGTCCTCACCCAGCTGGTAGTCGAGCTCGAGACGCTCCTCGATATCGGACTCGGCATCCTCGTCGTCATCATCGGTAGGAGCCTTGGGTGGCGAGAAGAAGTTGAAGAAGGACTCGGTAGGGACAGTCTTCTTAACGATACGGGTCTGCTTGGTGTCTAAAAAGGGTTAGCTGAGCTGCTTGGACTGGAAAAGCGCAGCCAGTAAGCCATCACTCACTCTTGTTCCTCTGCTTCTTGCTCTCGACTCGGACAGTAAGGTCACGGCCAGGCAGCCACTCAATCTTGTCACCCTCGGCGTGGTCGTAGATAAAGTCACCACCGTAGCCGCTCTCGTTCTGGTAGTAGTAAGTCTTGGTGATGGTGGTGTTCTTGAAGTAGTCGTTAGGGGCGAACTCGAAGATGAGGCGGAATCCGGGCTTGTCCAGGTACTCCATGCGGATGTCGGTGACGTGCTTGAGGGCACCCTCATCACGGTCGGTGATCATCTCGGCAAGGGAGATCTGGTTCTTCATGGCAGAGAGCCAGAACTCGGGGATACCAGACACATTGTCGGGGATCTCAGACTTCTGCTCAGGCTTGGGGGCATCGCCCTCAGCCTCGGGCTCGTCATCCTCCTCGCCGGCCTTGACCTCTTCCTCAGTGGGCTCAGACTTTCCGTTGATGATGGCGGAACGCTTCTCGTAGAGGGGAGAGAACTTGGCGAAGTACTTCTTCTCGAGCTGAAGCACCTCCTCCTGGAACTCGGCCTCGAGCTTGGAGTGGTCCTTCTGGATACCCTTAAGGCCGGCGACACGGCGGCGGACGGGAGCGGGCAGGGACTCGATGTAACCCGAAGATTGGCCCACCAGGGAGCCGAGACGACCCTGAATCATCTGGATGAGCTTGGGGTTTTGGGCGAAGACGGAAGCCGCGGCGGCACGGTCCAGATCCTCTATAGCGGGGTCAGAACAAGCTTCTTTGTGGTTTCTCGTTGACCGAGCAAGCGAAAAGTCGCAAAAAGACACTCACCCTCCTTGATACTAGCGACGCCCGGCTGCTGAGCGTGGGAGGAGATGGGAGCGGTGGCAGCGGGAGTGTTCTGAGGCGTACTGAGTGAAGGTGGGGTAGTTAGCATCGTGGTCCGTGAAGCGGCGGGCAAAACATCAATAAAGGATGGCATCTGGAGTCGTAAAAATGACTTACGGAGCCACAGTCTCCTGAGGACGCTTTCCACGAATCGGCTCGGCCATGGTGTCTGATATGAGGGGATCCGAAGATGCGCTTGGGATACGTCTTGGGGGAGACGGAAGATGAGGTTGAGAAGGAGGAAAGGAAGTTGAGGGAGCGACGGCCGTTGACGTTTGCTAAATTTTGGTGGGGGGCGACAAGTTGAAAAAAAATTTGGCTGGTAGGTACACAAGCAGCGCTCTCACTTGTTGGGCCGCCCACCAAGCACCAAGCTCAACTGGTCGATCGCCTAAAAAAACCCAGACTGTGTGAAAGAGGGGATGCTCAAGCCTTCTGGGAGAGGCGGGAAGAGGGGTGTGGAGCGTGGAGGCGCTGTGAGATAGCGGAGAAGGGAGACAACAGAAGGGAGGCTGAGCCACAGAAGCACAGTGTGGGAAGCACAGTGACCGCACTATTCCCACCCACCGCCCATTTCTAGGACCGAATTGTGTGCCGGGGCCTGTGGCGCATGGCCCGTGATGCACCCCGACTCGCCCATTCGCAGCCCAAGGAAGCACTCGCCACAATCCAGAGAAATTCCAGAAACCCAGATCCCTTTTCTTCCCCTTGCCCTTGCCTCTCACTCACCCTCGGGTCAGCCCCTTCAGTCACCGGCCCCTACGGCCCTTCTCTTCCCAGACACCAAGACACTGGAATGGTGGCGCCCCAAACCAGGAACAGTACACCGTCCCCCGGATTGGATCTCGGACTTCTGCTTTTGTTGACTTCGAGACACCCGGACTCGCCCGATGGGGAACTCAGGATTGTTTGATAACTACGTAGCCCCGTTCCGTAGGTTGCTCACAATCTCGGGAGCGGCATTGGCCTCGAGCAAGCGAAGTTGGCCCCAAAGCAATGGTTCACACGGAGCCGGCTATCAAAAGAAACGCCCAGCCAAGAAAGACAAAAAATGCTGGCCCCTTGCCCTTGGCTCGGATGGAAGGGTTGAAGGGAAACATGTTTCCAACAACTCACCATATACCCCTACGTGATAAAACGCGGCTCGCACGCACTGTGACAGACCCTGCGTTTCCTCATAACGAGGTGAACGATTGGCTGGATCATGATCAAGGACCGATACCAACAAGTCAAGGGATGCGTCACGAATCGCGCCCTGATGTTACGCGGAGCGGGCTGCCTGGCCGGCGTCTCATTCGCCCAATGCTTCTTCCTTTTTTTCTCTGCAGCAACTGTTGATGGATATTGGTGGCTAACAGAGACCGCCCCGGGCACACTCATGCATCCTGGGACCATTTACCTAAGAATCCCTGATACTGAGAGTAGCATCATGAGGTTTGCTAGCTTCTTCGGGTCTTGTGCATTAGGATCCAACTGCAATCGTAATATTATGCGTTTCCCATGAATATTGATTCATAGAAGTACCTGAATTCGCATGAGTAGTGTTGACCAATCATGTGATGCATGTTTCTCTCGCCCTGTTATGCTGACAGCCTTGCATCGGCAATCGTCCAATCATCGTCATTGCGGGGCAAACTCGGCATCGATTCGCTATGACTTGCCTCAGCCTGGCCAGGGCACGAGCGCTGAACCAACGACGTAATCGCATCGCGACAACCACCATCAAATTATCCGCAAATCGGCAATCCATTATCAAATATTTGTGGATGATGAGAGCTGGACCCCCTTGAAACACCTTGATGGAAGACGATGCTCCTCTCAGCCCAGATCCGGGCCAGGATCACCATGACGGCCATCACAGAACCAATGGTCGCGTCTCGCTGTATCGAGTTGAGTCTAACATGAGCAGATCCAGCATCTTTGAAGATGTAGAGATGGCTCATGAAGAGGTAAGGAAACCAGTCCAATTGGCTACCATCTTCTAGTATGGATCAAACTGACTTAGTTCTCTTATCAGCTCTACTCTGGACCCGTTGCTGAAAGTCTCCCCACCAGCGTCTCAGCTTTTTCGCACCGCAGACCACGCGCCGACTCGACGACCAGCTTCAGATACTATGATGATGATGCCGATGGCTTCCCAGATGAGGAAGATGCAGAGAGCGTTGCCGTTCAAAGTATCCCCGGCGACTATATTCGGCGGAGTGTCTCGGACATTGGCGACTTGGAGTTTGGAGCTGATGCCGTCGAAGACGAGGATGAAGAGCTGGATCATGATTATCGTGTCTCGGAAGACGATTATGCTCTTCGCAGGCATTCTTCGTCGTACTCTCGAAATTCGGTTCATGCTCGTCTCTTGCGACGGGACAGCACGGCGACAATCGGAAGTTTCCGTCGACATGGTCGGACCAGTCAGAAGGTTTATATGGTCAACGAAGACCTCACAATCGCCATTGCTGGCTTTAAAACCAGCCACGTCGGCTCTGCGGTATACCTACTGTTATGCATCCTGACCTGCGGGCTGGCCTACCTTCTTTTCCGTTGGCTGCCCCGGTGGTATGTCGGCCTCCTTGGGCAGCCATGCGCCCTGCGGGACTGCGAATGGGTTGTCATAGAAAACCAATGGGGTGAACTTGTCACCATGTCGGTTCGTTCTCAGCTATACGGGCGGCCGTTGTCGACCGTTTTTGGCCTATCCGAGAAGTTCTACTCGGAAGTCTTGGACGATGATGATCCTATTATCGATGACCTCCGAACCCTTGACTACCGTTACGTCCGACTTTGCTTCCACCCTCTCAAGGATAAGTTTATGCTTTTTAATGGGTGGAAGGATCCAAACTGGACTGATGTGCGGCTTACTCGCGCTGGACTTGACAGCGATGAGAAGGGTGTTCGTGAGATTGTCTTCGGCAATAACCTGATTGACATTGAGCAAAAGACGATGGGTCAACTCTTGGTCGATGAGGTGCTCCATCCCTTTTATGTCTTTCAGATTGCCAGTCTTGTGCTCTGGTCTCTGGACAGCTATTACTACTATGCGGTTGCCATCTTCCTCATGTCTGTTGGTAGCATTACAACTACCCTTCTCGAGACACGGGCTACAATGAAGCGTCTCCGCGAGATCTCGCGTTTCGAGTGCGACGTTCGAGTCCTTCGTAACGGATTCTGGCGGTTCATCAGCTCCAGCGACTTGGTCCCTGGCGACGTCTATGAGCTCAGCGACCCTAGTCTCACACAGTTCCCAAGTGACAGTCTTTTGCTCACTGGAGACTGCATAGTCAACGAGAGTATGCTCACTGGCGAGTCGGTTCCTGTCTCGAAGCTCCCAGCCACCGACGAGACGCTGCGCTCTATGGACTTGGCGGCTTCCTCGGTGACGCCTGAGACAGCTCGACACTTCCTTTTCGCTGGCACCAAGATCATTCGTGCGAGACGGCCTCAAGACGATCAGGATGGTGATGCAGTTGCGCTTGCTCTCGTTGTCCGAACTGGCTTCAATACCACAAAGGGGTCTCTGGTGCGATCAATGCTGTTCCCGAAACCATCTGGGTTCAAATTCTACCGTGATTCGTTCCGGTACATCAGTGTTATGGCGATTGTTGCTGCTATCGGTTTCCTGGCGTCACTGGTCAACTTCATTAGATTGGGACTCGCCTGGCATTTGATCATTGTGAGAGCACTCGATCTCATTACCATCGTGGTGCCCCCAGCTCTGCCTGCCACTCTGACGATTGGAACAAACTTTGCTCTAAGTCGGCTCAAGAAGAAGCAAATCTTCTGCATTAGCCCACAGCGAGTTAATGTCGGTGGAAAACTGGATATCATGTGTTTCGACAAGACAGGCACGTTGACAGAGGAGGGCCTGGACGTTCTTGGTGTTCGAGTTGTCAACCGGGACTCCAACAAGTTTGGTGAGATCATCACGGAGCCCCAGATGCTACTTGCCGAGGCCACGCGGCAGAATGCCCAAGACACTTTCCGATCAGCCTTGCACACTATGGCCACCTGCCACTCTCTACGATCTGTAGATGACGAGCTGGTCGGCGATCCTTTGGATCTCAAGATGTTCGAGTTCACGTGTTGGTCATACGAGGAAGGAAAACAAAACGTTGCAGAAGGCGAAGATGAGGAGCAAGGTGGACTCGCGCCATCGATTGCAAGACCTCCTAATGTAAGCAACTCTTACCTCGTCTGGTTAAGTGGATGCTGACGTCTATTCAGGCAAACCTTGAACTCGGCGTGCTCAAGTCATTCGAGTTTGTTTCCCAGTTGCGACGAGCCAGTGTTATTGTCCGTCAATTCGGCCAGAAAAGCGGTGATATCTTCGTCAAAGGTGCACCTGAAGCCATGAGGGAGATCTGCCGGCCAGAAAGCTGTAAGTATTGTGCAATTCACCGAGAGATTTATGCTGATCATCCCCGTGTAGTCCCCAGTGATTATGATGAGCTTCTATCATTCTACACGCACAAGGGCTACCGTGTCATTGGTGTTGCCAGCCGTCACCTCAAGAAGCTCAGTTGGGTCAAGGCTCAGAAGATGACTCGAGCTGACGTCGAAAGTAATCTCGACTTTGTAGGGTTTATCGTCTTTGAGAATAAACTCAAGCCTACTACGGCGGGAGTTTTGGAGGAGCTTCTGGCCTCCAACATTGGAGCTGTAATGGTTACCGGAGACAACATCTTGACAGCCATCAGCGTCGCTCGGGAGTGCAGCCTTATGGATCGAACTGCTCATTGCTTTGTGCCTCGCTTTATCGAGGGTAAGTTTGGAGGCTTTAAGTAATAAGAACCATGCTAACTTGGTAGGCGACTGTCGTGATGCCGAGGCAAAAATTCAGTGGGAGAGCATTGATAACAATCTCTACCACTTGGACGAAGCAACATTGCTGGTGAGTTGGCGCTGCAAGCTGCCATGAGTTGTGTTTGCTAACATTAGTAGCCTCTACCAGCGCCCCCGGAGGGTGACGCATCTCTGCCATATGACATATCTAACTTGCGTAATTACTCTTTGGCTGTTACTGGCGATGTGTTCCGCTGGGTTGTGGACTTTGCATCACCTCAGGTTCTCCAACGGGTCTGTCTTCCACTCAATTCTTCGTCCTGAACCTAGGCTAACATCGAATATAGATGCTCATTTCTGGCAAAGTGTTTGCGAGAATGTCGCCTGATGAAAAGCACGAGTTGGTTGAGAAGCTGCAGAGTATCGACTACACATGCGGCTTCTGCGGCGATGGTGCAAATGACTGTGGTGCTCTGAAGGCAGCAGACGTGGGCATTTCCTTGTCTGAGGCAGAGGCTTCCGTGGCGGCCCCATTCACCTCCAGAGTTTTTGATATCCGCTGTGTCTTGGAGGTTATCAGGTAAGTTGGTAGTGATACCAGGTTGAGTAGCGATCTAACAATTTCATAGGGAGGGTCGAGCTGCCTTGGTGACGAGCTTTAGCTGCTTCAAGTACATGAGTTTGTACTCAGCAATCCAGTTCACCTCGGTCACGTTTCTCTACGCCAAGGCCTCTAACCTAGGAGACTTCCAGTTCCTGTTTATCGATCTCCTCCTGATCCTACCCATCGCCATCTTCATGGGATGGGCAGGGCCAGCACCAAAGCTTTGCCGCAAGCGACCCACAGCAGATCTAGTATCGCGCAAGGTGCTTACGCCATTGCTGGGCTTCATGATAATTTGTGTTCTGTTCCAGACGGTTACATATGTCACTGTCAAGGAACAGCCGTGGTACATTCCCCCAGAGGTACACCGCGATGAGCCCAGTATCCAGAACTCACAGAACACGGCTCTCTTCCTGTTTTCTTGCTTTGAGTACATCTTGTCTGGAGTGATCCTCAACGCGGGACAGCCATTCCGACAGCGGATAACACAGAACTGTGAGTATTTAACCTTACGTGGAGTATCGAACTGGGCTGACTTGAGATGTTTGCAGGGCCATTCATCACGACTGTCGCTATAACCCTCCTGATCACCCTGTACATGATTCTCGTACCGGCTCAATGGGTGACCAATTTGATGGAACTGACCAAGATGAGCTGGGACTACGAACTGTTCCTTATCGGACTGGGAGTTACCTACTTCGTTGTGGCCTGGGCATTTGAGCACTTCTTGGCTCTTCAGCTCGCCCGATATATCGGGATTGTCAAAGTGCGAATCACGGGAAAGACAAAGAAGCGAAAGGAGTACAAGGTCATCAGGGAAGCAGCCCGGGTATAATATTGAGAAATGGTTGATATAGCTAATGGTTGAGTTGGATTGGTTGGCGATGTTAGAGCCACGATAAAAGCATTTGGATGGGATGGAATTTGAAGCAAAATATTCATAGCGAATTCACCAGTTTCCTATCGGAACACTCGGATACTGGAACACCATTGCGTGTATGCAATGGTTGGATATGAGACCTACAGCCGTTTACATGGCATCTTTTGTCGATTTATGCAGAGTCAATGACGTAGTTGACTTGGTGTGGACATCATGCACAGCCTCGGCAACCAGAACAGCAGCCATGTACAAATTAGTGATAACTTGAGATGTTTGTTTGTAGATTTGGATCAAATTGAATGATATCTTTCGAGCTGGAATAGGTACTTAGAGCAAGTACACGCGGGCTCTTTGAAAATGAACTACGGTGAGCCTTATCACAACTCATTCCACTTGACATTAAATATAGCATCTAACATGTTCACTAGATTGGATTCTCGATGGAGGTTACCTCCCCCATGCCGTCATCCGTGTCGGCATTAGACGACAGCTGCGGGGGCGCATCGACTCAATCGCAAGCACCTCTCTCAGCGCCGCCTTTGAGCGCAAGATGAGTTACCTGGAGAAGCTTCGCACACGACCCATGGCCATTGAGACAGCCACGGCCAACACGCAGCACTATGAGGTTGGCACAGGTGTGCTGGCGGCGTGTCTGGGACCGAGGATGAAGTACTCTTGCTGCCTCTACCCCAAGGGTAGGGAGACGCTGGCTGAGGCTGAGGAGGCCATGTTGGGGCTGTATCTGGAGAGAGCTGAGCTTAAAGATGGGATGAGAATCCTTGATCTTGGGTGAGTTGAACAGAGGGGAAGTGAAATTGCAAGGGTATACAATGGTGAAGTTATGAGAGACAGGCTAACTTATGATATCTAGTTGTGGATGGGGATCTGGTGCTATCTACTTTGCCGAGAAGCTGCCCAACTCGCACATCACAGCCTTTTCCAACTCCCGGACGCAGAAGGAGTACATCGATTCAGTAGCCAAAGAAAAGGGCATCACAAACCTCGAGGTCATCACCGGCGATGTCGTCGACTACGAGTTTGAGCCCGAGTCGTTTGACCGCGTCGTCTCCATCGAGGTATGTCCCCTATTTCAAACTTAACAACGTTCTCACTAACACCACGTAGTTGTTTGAGCATATGAAGAATTACGAACTGCTCATGGCCAAGGTTTCACGCGCCCTCAAGCCAGGGGGCAAGCTCTTTGTGCACATCTTTGCGCACAAGACGGACCCCTATGACTACGAGGAGGGCTGGATGACGACTCACTTCTTCACCGGCGGGACCATGCCCTCGGCCGATCTTCTGCTGTATTTCCAGCGGGATCTCCAGATCAAGAACCAGTGGTGGGTCAACGGCCAGCACTACTCCAAGACTTGCGAGGTGAGACTCCCCCTTTCCCCTTGCGTTTGAACCCGCTGACTTTAGTAACAAGCACTGGCTGTCCAAAATGACGGCTAGCAAGAAAGAAATTTGGCCGCACCTCATCGAGACATACGGCGAGGACAACGCAACAACGTGGTACAACCGCTGGCAGATCTTCTACATGGCGTGTTCGGAGCTGTTTGCGTACGAGGGCGGAGACACCTGGGGCGTGTCGCACTATCTGTTCGAGAAGCCGGGCGCGTAGTAGTTTTGGGGGAACTTGGAAAGTGTATTGTTGCATCTTTGATTTCATTCCTGAGCCTTTGCTCTATATACACCGCACTAAAAGCCAAATGTCTCTTGGCGCCCCAACGCTCGTCTTGTCGTAGTTGCTGCGGGAATGGGAAGTAGTCGTACATGGTTGTCGTTTAGTGGTCCCAAGGATGCTTGAGACCGAGGAGCACGGCGCCTGAGGAATATTAGCCATTGTCGTCCAGGTACAAGAGTTTGCCTATCAGAGCATGCGCGCTTCAACATACCATCCTTCTTAGCCCGGTACATCAGCTATAAGCCCCAAAACCGTTAGCAATTCCACTTCTTGAATCCTCCTCCATATCGGCTCAGCTTGGTCCGGGTCGACTCACGAAGAACCACATGCCAGCACCAAGAGCAGTGGCGGTGAATCGGTAGATCCGGGGCACATGAGCCACCGGGGGCTTAGGGGGCCCATTGAAGCTGTGGTGACCGTGGCCAGCCATGATGAAGACTGTCGTCGGTTGATGTGGAAGATCGCTCGATTCGGGAGTTCGGCTCTGGAGGAATTGTTCGGGTTAGCGGTTGCTTCGTTGCTGCAAGAGTCATTCGGGAAGAGGAGAATGTCGCTGACGTACGGACAGACCGAATTGAGGGACGTGGACAAGACAATCGAGGTCGTGATGGTACGGCAATGGTCGTGGATGGAGTCGTGAGCCGAGCCAATTCGGAAGAGGCTCTGATTAGGTAAGGAAAGACTCTGATTGGTTGGGGGACACATATGCATGTAATCAATTGAATACTCTCTTAGTCGCATGCAGATGCGTCTATCAAATCCTTCCCTCTATCGGGTTCCTCCCACATCACTCGCAGTGGGGTTCCCGCTTCTGGACCCATTCCGCGCCTGTCCGTCTGAGGTAATGCGAGTGATCCATAGCTACCGAACGACAAGGCTGTCCATGTCGTAGAAGATACCACCTTGCGTCTAAGAACTGCCTGGCTAGACTATGCCACTCGTATAATTCTCTTTGTTCATTCTTACTCTTCTTTGAACGTCTTGCATCCCTCGTGTCAAATATTTTGTTGTTGGAAAAGGATATCCACTGCCTTTGATTCCTCCTCTTCGTTGCATCTCATCTTTACCCAGCATCATCAGCCCGAGGCAGCCATCTTGAACCCAACACGCGACACTTGAAAGAACATCTTGCATCTTAGACACTGAGATAGACGCAAGGGTTGACAACGGGAATAGGAGCCAACCATGGCGACTCCCAAGTTCAGCACAAAGTCCCCTACGATTCGTCGTATACGTCAGTCTCCCCGCCTCAACTATCAGTCCCCCAACCCTGTCAACACCCATCTTTCTTAGCTTGATACTGACTCACCACAACAGTCAAGGAAGCAGCTGAGCTATCCAGCTCTCCCTCAGCCGATTACACCGCCGAGCCCCTCGAGTCCGACCTCTTTGAATGGCACTTTACCCTCCGCGGCCCTCCCAACTCAGTCTACAGCAACGGCCTCTACCATGGCCGCATCGTCCTACCTCCTACGTACCCTCTGCGACCCCCCAGCTTCCGCTTCATGACCCCGAGCGGTCGCTTCGAGGCCAATCGAGAGATCTGCCTAAGCATCAGCGGCCATCATGAGGAGACGTGGCAGCCAGCCTGGGGAGTGCGAACAGCTCTCGTGGCGTACGTTGTATCTCCTCATACGAAATGAACGTGTACGCAGAGCTAACGTGATGTAACCTACAGGCTCCGAAGTTTCATGGAAACCGATGCCCGTGGTCAACTAGGTGGCCTGGAGACAACCGACGCCGTGCGACAGCGCCTCGCAGCGGAGTCATCCTCGTTCAAATGCGCAGCATGCGGCAAGACAAACGGTGAAATCATCAAGGAGTGCGAGGAGCGAGCGAGCGAAGCCTCTTCGAGCGCACAGGAGGTCGAGGTGCCCAAGGAGCTGAACATGGGCTGGCGCGATGAGATGGAGGCTAAGAAGAAGAGCGAGAACAAGGCCGACGAGGCGAACGACGATGCAGAGGCAGCAGAGCTGGCCGAAGGATTCGTTCAGACTGCACCTATCGCCGCTATCGACACTCGACACCAGAGATCAACAACCCCACCCCGACCCGAACAACGGCCCCGAACCCCGCCCCCGTCCCGGCCGGCCCAGCACCCAACGCCGCTCCCATCCCCCGAGCAGCAGCGCCCGGTACGCAGCAACAACAAATACGGCGCGCATCCGATGACGGAGTCCCAGTCTGGCTTGACCGGACGATTGTCGTCTTGGTGGTGCTTCTGGTTGCTCTCGTGCTCAAGATCCTCTTCGCCCTATAGGCAAGGATAGAGAGGGCATCATCATATTGGGTCTGAGTTTGGCGCATGGTGAAATTGGATTCTTTTTGAGTGTAGCGAGTTATATATCCAATGGAAATGAGAATTTGTCATGGTACACAGCTGTGCAAGCTTTGGCACAGACAGGCGGCCTCTTACACTGACCCCTTCCTGATGACCCCTAGAATCATCAACATAAGCCGAAACAGCCTCACTCTCAAGCACATACGACCATAGCCCTTAGAGAATACGGGATCCCGTCTGCTCTCCCATAGTCAAGCTGAGGAGCGCTTGAGTAGTAGTTGGGTCGGTGACGACCAGCGAATGCCGAGTGTTGTATGTCTTTCTTTTTTGGCTTTTTTGCCGACATTTTTGCTCCGCCAACATACAAAGACATCGACATCATATACCAGCGGTTGAAGACAAGAATAAGCGACTTGAGCAATAGTCAATATTCAAAGGCTAGCTACTTCGAGTTATTAGAGCTACCTAATCTTGGTGAATAGCAATGCTTTTCTCATACACTTCTCAACCGCCCTGTGCTTCCTCCTCAGGGGTATCATGATACTCGTACATCGCAGCCGTCTTCCATGGTCCTGAATTAGTCGTCCTCTCGTCGACCCCTCGCTCTGAGTTGCCGTCCCATTGCCACGGCACTGCCAACCACCACCATTCTCCTGTTGTCACTCCCAGTCCATCCTCCGACTCCTTGAGTACACCCGTCTTTTTGCCCCAGTCGATGATCATCTGGGCTTCAAACTCTTCCAGCACTGGTTTGAGTGCGCTGCACACTCCCTCGATCGACAGATATCCCCTGAGAGCAAAGACGAAGCAGAATGCGCCCAAGATATCCATCCAACGTTGGGCATCTCGTCGCCCGAAAAAGTCAACCCACTGCGGCAGCACGCTCTCCTTGCCCGCTGTGGGAGGGCCCTCATAGATGGTCTTTCGGATCACATCAATATCCTCGTCATACTTGTACGTGTCTGTCGGGACCGCCTCGATGCTGAAATGATAGTACGACTTCGGGAACTTGCGACTTTCGTAGTTGCCCGGCTCGAATCCAAGAGGAATGTTGGGCACATCCACGGGCATCAGCTTGATTCTCTCGGAAGCGTTCAAGTTTGTCAATGCCATGACAGCTCCATCTTCAAGAGTGTATGGAACTCGGAAAGTTTCTCCACGACGAAAGACAGCGTCCAGCTTGGCCTTGAAGTCGGCTGCTTCTTGATACTTTGTCCTCTGAGCTAGCTTCCCTAGCATGTGGTAATACCATTCGTTGAGTCGATATGGTCGACCACCAAGAGGAGCCTTCTTGCTCCTGCAGATGATTCGTTGCTGAGTCAAGTCATCAATGGCCTGCTTGAGAAGTGCATTGTTCCGATCCTGGTCTCCCTTCGCGAGCGAGGAGAACTTTTGCTTGATCTGGTCCACTGAGTACCGGCTGTCCTCGGTGCAGCACAGCGATCTCACCCAAGATCTTGCAATGACCCTGTCGGTAAGTTCAACATGGTCGTCAAGGCCAGTCAGCATCTTGTCAACAGATACAACAGCTGGGCTGCCAGTAGTAGCCTCAAACCGAGAGAAGACAGATGACTGCACATGGTGAAACTTCTCTCGCCAATCATCCACCACGCGAGAGGCCTTGTGAGAGGAAAAGTTCTCCTCCAGAAGAGCTCTGGTCGACGGCAGATCAACGCCTTTTCTGCGTGGCAGCTGAAGTGTCCAATCAATCAGTTCGTGCCAGTCATAGTCCAAGGGGTCGTCGAAGTCAAACTCAGGAAGTTCCTCCTTCTGATATGCAAGCAGAAACTTATCCTGAAAATCCTTTGTGAGTTTTCCGATGTAGGCCCCTTGGTCTCTACGGGCAGTGATCCAAAATCGACGAAGCTCCTTGAGCTTGAACGATGGGAACAGTTTCAATAACAGTCCCCAATCGATCGCCTTGTCGGAACCACCGAGCAGCACACGAATAGCAACGAATGCAGCGAGCAACCTGTCCGCTTCCTCAGAGTCAGAAGAGTCATTGGTTGCATGCAGGGTGTTGAGAGCCTCTGATTGTTCTGCTTCGGCAGGGATGGTCGTTAGAGCGCGGGTTAGGAGGCGGACACGCTTGACTCTTGCCTGCTGGCCTTGCTGCTGCCGAGCAGTAGTGGTGCGCGCGCTCTCCGCGCCGGGTCCTGCTTGGGGTATTGATAGCCTCGTCCACCCAGGGCTGTCGTCTTCCTCATCAGATGTCGAGTCGACAAGAAGCTGCCGGTCTGGCACAGCTCCTGGGAAGGACTCTGGTGTAAGTTGCCACTCCGAAGGCCATGTGAGGCTAGGAACATCCACCAACTCCATGTCGGCTCCGCTAAAGAACGTCACGAAGGTGTTGTGAGGGCCCGCTGCACCGCGTGGTGCATGGATGAAAGACTCGGCCCATGAACGCTCCGTATCCATACAGCACTGCAGCCTCTCGACGAAGCGCTGGTATCGACCAAGGTCAGTTCTATGCTGACGCTTCTGGCGTTTCAACTCGAGGGCGCGTTCGTCAATAACATCCAAAATGGATGACCAAGCGAACCAGTTCATGTCAGGCATCCAGCCCTTCAGCGTGTAACTGGCATCTTGTAGCTCAAAGTCTTGGGTGCTGATGTATGGCCAAGCACCAAGATCGCCGGAAACCAAAATCGGCTTGTCAAACACCAATTCCTTGGGGACGTCGTTGAAAGTTTCATCTTCCTGCACATGGCGAGCTGCGGCCTTGGAGGCGCGCTTCGACAGCCACCTCGGGGGTTCCTCGTCAAGAAAAGTATTGGGCTCGAGGAACTGAATTGACTCGGGGACACCCGCAAAGTGTTCATACCACTTTCCTTGCCCAGTCTCGTAACCTTCATGAAATGTAATGTCGTCCCGTCTGGATGACCTATCCGGAGACGCGCTATTGTCTCTTGCTGCTCTCTTACGCCTCTTGCCTCTCTTCTGAGGTGGGGGAGCATCTTCGTCGTCATCGTCCAGCTCTTCTAGAGCTCTCTTCTGTGCAGCTCGTGCCACATACACTGGGGCATCCAGCATCTCAACCTCAATCGGAAGATCTCGACGACCGCGGTTGAGCAAATCGTGGTCCGCCAGAGCGTCGAAGGGTGGCGGAATATATGTATCTGGGTGAGCTGCTTTCATCTTGTCGAGCAGATTGGTAGCTTCCGAGGAGAATGGATCAACGCCAGCTTGAACTATGACGTGACACTTTTCAGTCATGCCCTTGGTACTGCGGAAGCTGTGCCAGTGTTCGGCGACGACCTTGTTCTTCAGCATATCCCGAACCACGGCTTGATACGCGCGCACTTGTGGGATTGCATCTGTTGGAAACATTTGTGTCCAACGTATCGTGATCGCATGCCAAAACGGCTTACCCCCTGGAAAGACGCCGGATTGCTCTGTTAGAATCTCTTGAATAATCTGGCGAATGCGAGCACTCAGAACAGCCCTGGATACGGGAGTATCGACAACTACCGGTGATCTAGGCTTCGTAGCTGAACTGCCACCGTTGAGTACACCATTGCTACCCTCGTAGCCGTTGGTCTCAGGCCCCCTTGGCTGGGGAGTCTTGGCTGTTGGCTCAGGTGCTTTCGTCTGCGATCTCGGGCGAGGGGTCTTTGGCGAGCTTGCGGACAGATCGAAACGGTGTAGCGGCCCAAGAACAGGGCGCGGCTGACCATTTTCATTCTGCACTAGAGCACCATTGGTCCCATTCGATAGTGGTGTTTTCGGGGTGTCAAAACTGGTAACCGGAGGACGTCGCCATTCTGGGTTGACATGAAACGAGTCGCTTTTGAAGCTGACGGTTGGCCGTGAAGACCATGATAGTCGGGCGACTGGGCCTCGAAGTTTCGAAACACGTCGGGCTGGAGTTGAGAAGCTCTCCTCCTCCACCTCTTGAGTTTGATCTTCTTTCTCCGGCTCAGCCTCGTCTGGTGCCTCGGCCTGTGGCGACTTGTTCTCTGCGGGAGTTGGAGTTTCGGGCTCCTCAACCTCAGAGATGACTCGCTTCTTTCCACGCCGGACTGGGCCTGCTGTGGCTTCATCGAATGAGGGGTTGCAAGCCGTCCTCGACTTTTCCAGGTGGTATTTCAAACCAATGTCGTTCTTCCAGCTGCCGCCGCACTTTTCGCAAACCCATGGCTTTGACCCAGAGTCTCCATCGGTAGTCTCTGCCGCATTTCCCTTCTTCCTTTTCTCACCCCTTCTCGGGCGACCACGTTTTCTATTGCTCAAAGGATTCGTGGTTCCCACTTCGGCCTCAGGGTCCTTCTCGTTTTCATCTCCGTCCTCGATCTCTTCGGCATCAAGAACAGCGCTCGCCATTTCAGTCTCTGCCTTCTTCGCTGAAGATCTTGTTGACCTGGCACGTGTTGCTCGTGCAGGCGTTGCTCGTACGGGGGTGGTAACAGCTGCCTGACTCTCGGAAAGCACATCTTTTAGGTGGTCTGAAGACACCTTCAGAGTAGCTACAAGTGTACCAGTGCCACCTGGGCCTGATGGGGCGTCGTCTGGATTCAAGGTTTCTGGTTCTTCTGATGCTGTCTCCTGCTGTGTCGTTGAACTTTGCGAAGGTGTGCCAGGCTTTTCAGCTGCTGTACCCTGCTCAATACAGGCCTCATTCGAAGACACACCGTTCTCCTGGATATCGGTTTCATGAGTTTCGCTCTCCTGAGTTGTCTCCTCCTGAGCTGCTTGTTCTTGTTGCGGTACTGGCGATTCTTTTGACTGTTTTCGGCCTCCCCTGGCTTTCGTAGCAGGAGCAGGTTTTTGTTTCTTCGCCTGGCCCTTCTTGGGACGCCCCTTGTTCGCCCTTCGAGTCGCCAACCCCAGGTTACAGAGTTCCATCAATGTAGTGGAAGGTTCGTCAGAAATGCTCGTCGCAGGTATCGTGGAGAAGCCGTAGGAGTCGGCAAGAGTTGCAGCATGACCATTGGTAGCATCTCCTGCTGCGTGAGAGCCATCGACGCCATTTGCGAGCGGAGGCGGAAGTGGATCGCCTTGGGCAAAATAGCGATATGAAGCTACCTTTCCAGTCCTGGTGTGTTCACTGCGAAGTTGAAAATGGGATAGATGAGCCGGTTGCAAGTTTGGGACGGATAGAGCAGTGGTCATCGAAGAGAGGTGGCGGCTATAGGATGGACCAAGGGTCAATGCATAAACGTCAGGGTTTGTCAAGCCGGTGTCGCCAAGTCGCTGTGCCATTTCCGCAATGATGACGGGAACTGGCTTGTCCAGCGACCATGGAGGTGCTGCAGCTACTTCTGAAGTGTTGGAGGCCTGGCCGTCAGCCTTGGTTCCATCGAGACCATCCAGATCAGGGTTTCTGGGCGTTTTCGCCTGCTTTTTGCCCGTAGCCAGGTAGACCGCCCAATCCTCAGAGTTGAAGTCTCGGACATATTTGATACAGTCTTTGAACACCTTCTCCCCCAGTTTCGCGGCGACGTATTGGATGACACCTCGAGAGTTGAGAAAACGGCACACCTTGGCAAGGACCTTCATCTGCCAGCGCATTCCCAACACGCCGAGCTTGGACTTCATGTCGGTCATTCGCAGGACACCCCATTCCTTGGCGATGGCCATGATGGTTGTGGCTAAGGCTGTGTAGTCAATAGACTCTCCAGTCCATCGGATGTGCCATGGAACTGGGTCGAGGTTGTCAACCAAGACTTGGCGGGTGAGTGTCATGTCAGGGCGGACTTCGTCTCCCCCTTCACCATCCTTTGGCAACGGCGGCGCGAATATTTTGAGCCACATCTTACTCGTCTTTGTTCCACGTACGAGTGTCGTTCTCTTGGCGATGTAGCCCTTCTTAAGCAGTGCATCAGTTCGCTTGGGAACAGACCTCTTGTCCTGATCGACGAGCCGGCCAAGATCGCCTTGCAAGATACCTTGGGTAGTCGTAGAAGCAATTCCGAGCAGTAACATCCATTCAGACTTGGGTACCCGCTTGTAGTCAACTGCGTGGCCGGTGAGAGACTCCCACATGGTTTCCTCAGAGGCGTACACCAACACATGTTGAGGAGCTCTCCGGGTTTCTGATGTTGATTCTGGGGGTTCCGCATCTTGCTCGTTGGCATCTGCGGGTGGTTCAAGTGCCAATATCTCATCCAATGTGAGACGGTTGTACTTGCGATTGGGACCAACAGAGATGTCTCGTCTTGAGACAAGCCAGCTCCAAATAGTAGAGGCAGTACGATGCTGTACCGCAGGATCACCCCCACGTAGTTGCGATAGAGGATCAGCGTGAGTTTTAGAAGGATGGTGAATCGCATCTAAAACGTCGCCCACGGGACACCCTGAAAGTTGATCCTGTCAGTTTCTGTCGCGACCTATAACAACACAACATAACAAGTAGTCAGTCAAACTTGCCCTGTTCGCCGGCGCACGAGATGTGCACCAACAGGCCCGCGATCAAGCCTTCAAGCTCCGATGCCATTTCATCCAAGTTACCGTATGGTTCATTCTCGAGTCGAAGCGATGCCTCAAAAAAAATCTGCACAGAAATCGTCTGGGGCGAATTGAACAGAGAAGCCCCGGGTCGTTTGGGTCTGTCGTACTTTTTTTTCCGGTTGCTGCAGTCAAGGCAGATTGAAGTGGGGATGGCGGGGTGCGATGGAGAATGAAGCTACGCCAGCTGCGGTCGGCCGGTCGAGAATGATGACATAATCACTCTTGGCAGATTTGAGGCAGGGGGTATCACATGACCACCAACAACACCACCAATACTCCAAGGCGGGTATCACGAAAGACAAAAGGTCATCACCATGGTGGGCAAACATTGATAAAAGTCATCATAAATTTGGCTCGACTAATACGTAACGTCTGAGCTAGTAAGTTCATAAGTCGTTGGCTAGAGCACCCTTGCTCTTAGCTCCCGGTTAAGTCCCTTGTTCGGGCTCGATTGCGTCGGTTCGATGAAGGAGCCCAGTGGGCTATCGACCTTTCGTGTGTGAATACCTTGATCCTCGACTCACTTGTTTGACCCCATAAGCAAACCAAAACCTTCATGGTGAGTACCTTGACCCTCGACTCACTTGTTAGACCTCATGAGCAAACCCCCCAAAAAAACCTCTCTCGCATCTGCACCCCGCTCAGTTGAGGAGGGAATAGTTGATCGCCTCCAGGCGGATCTCCTCCAGGGAGGCTGGGTGAGCAACCACACACAACAGCTGTAGCTCCTGGATAGCCGTTGCGTGAGAGTTGACATCCTGAGGGTCCACCATCCGCCCTCCAAACACTTCGAGGTTATGTCGGCGGACCTCGGCGGCGACTCTGGTCCACTGGTCGACGATCTCTCGGGTGAAGCGAATGCGGTAAGTGGCGGCCCAGGAGATAGCAGTCCAGTCGTCCTAGGACTGGTAGACAAACTTGGCGGCGGTCTTGGACTTTCCGTGCCAGAGCTCCATGAAGCGCAGCTGGGGCATCTTCATCGCAAACTGTCCTGCTCGCACAATCAAGTTGGAAGTCTCCGGGGTCATGCTTCGCATCAGGTTGGTCGTCAGCGCCAGCTCTCGGAGGTTGTACCAGACCCAGTGGCTCTTGCAAGCGTTGAAGAACTGAGTCGCATTGGTCATGTAAGAGACGGAGAGCTTCTCTAGCGAGAGGCTGAGGTGTGCCATGGCGATGCCGACCTCGGGAGAGGGGCTTCGGACACGAGGCTGCGACTGGATCCAGAGGTCGCGGCTGATGATGTGTCTCTCGTGGTATTCGTTGAAGTCCTCGAAAATGACGACGCGTCGAAGTGTACCGGGAAGCTTCAGCGTGACAAGGTCTCCATAGCCGAGGACTGCAAGGGTTAGCCCACTGGTGATATCTCTTAGGGGTGAGTGTGAGTACTTACCAGGATCATTGTGCGGGACCAGATAGTACTTGCGACGAGGCTCATAGAAGATCTCCTGGAGCTTTGGAAGCTTGTCAATGATTTGCTGGATGGTAGGAACACCAATGACGCATCGAGTCTGTCGGCGAACAAGCAGGGCAGTGATGGCTTGGACGCGAGGGACAGAGCGGTCGATTGCGGGATAAAGTCCGAGGCCGTAAGGGCGACGCCACATGTTCTCGCCATCCATCTCGCGAAAGGTCTCGTCGCAAGGACCCTCGGGTCGGTCGAGCTCACAGATCAAGTTGAAGTCGGAGTCAATGTAGACATCCTCCCGGAAGGTGTGGTCGAAATCGCTGCGGGACCAGATGCTGATCTCCAGCTTGATGTCGGCTGCTCCGTCTTCGTGCCAGGAGCGAAGAATGGTGAACAGACCCGTGATAGACCGTCGGAGTTCATCGTTGTCGTTCTGGCTGCCCATGTTCAGGATGGTGTAGTCGCAAATGTCACAGTCATATCGCTCGAGCTCGATGCGGAGCCAGATATACTTGACAAGGGGTCTCCGGTGGCGGCCAATGACACGATGGAAAGTTCGAAAGTATGGTCGAGTGATGGTGATGTGACGATAGATCTCCTTCTCGAAGAACGCCTGCCATTGCTTGCAAACGAGAGAATAGTCTGTCAGGTTGCCGCGAGGGTAGTGTTCAAGCAGCCATTTGAAGATCTTCAAGCGAAGCTCGAAGGGGGTGTTGTCCCAGTCACCCATCTTGGCTACGGGCCTGAGGCGAGGCTGCCTGGATTGTAAGAAGTTTAGTCAATATCTTCATATGAGACTGGCGTCAAGACGAGACGAGATGAGGGGGACTCACCTTGAAGTTGAGGGGAGCAGCAGCTGTCAAGCTTGGAGACGAAAGACGATCGACCAATGTTGTTGAGATGAGAAGGTCTGAGGAGGAGAATTGAGAATGACTTCGAGATTTTATGGTAAAAATAAATATCCTGGAAGAGAGTATTCACATCTTTGCGTTGGCGAACACCGAATAATACTGAAGCAATCAAGTCTTCCGTTTGATGTGTTTCTCCTTTTGTTGTCAAACGCCTCGACTCCAACGCATGCTACTACCATTGTAAGTTGCCCAATTGGCTATGCTCTATTCAACTTGGCCTGTTCGTGCTCCCGAATTCGTCGATACGCATCTACGACATCTGCGCGGATCTCCTGTAGCTCTTCTCGGCGCTTTAGACTGCCCGCCGACTTGGGAACATTGCCCACGTTTGCCGTGGCGCCCTCCACCTTGAGCTGTCGCGACGTGCCCTTGTTCAGCTCAGGGGGTGCTTGAGCCTGGTCATGCACCGCGACCTTGGCCTCAGCCCTCTTCTTCTTCAGCTCAGCCCATGGGTCATCATCAACCTTGCCGCGCTTCCTCCTAGACCTCTTGCTCAGTGCCTCGTTGAGCTCTGACTGTGCCAACGCCTTAACACCCGTAGGATCCTCGTCCAGTTCTCGTCCAATGGCTTCGTCAGCCTCCTCCTCGCGCTGTTCCTGAATCTTGCGCTCCTCAGCTCGCCATTGATCGTAGAGCTTGTGCATGTTTCTCTCCTTCCTAGTACGATAGACCTTGAAGCCAGCCTCATCTTTGCCGTCCTTGACAACCGTCTTCTTTGTGAGACCAGCAACGGGCAGAGCAGCATCTACACGGTGGGAAAAGGACCTAAGATCCTCTCCAGGCCGAATCTTGAGCTCGGGTGCTTGTTCCTTCGCTGTCGGTTTGCCATCGTTTCCATCGTCGAGTCCAGACCTCACTTTCTTGCCCTGCGCGACGGCCATGAGCCGCCTAAACGCTCTCGGTGCGTCATTCTCCTTGCGCGCCTTCTTGCCCTTTTTTCCCTTCTGGGAACCATCTTTTCCGGCATTCTTCGATCCGACTGGGAGAGATCGTGCTCGTTGGGAGGGGGGCAGATTGAATCTACAAACAGGTGTTAGAAGCGCAAACGGAGGATCATTGTGGAAGGCATCAGACTCACTCTGCTTCGTCGTCTCCCCTCTTTCTCTTGTGTTTGTGAGGCATGGCTGTGGTTGAAAGTGGATATTATACTAATAATGTCCCTTATTCACTTTCGAAATAGTAGTCGTTTGATCAAGAGGCGGAATTGCGAAGTTGTAAGGTCGTCAAAGAGACATTGAAGTTGAAGTTGTTGCAGTTGAATGGAGCAGTCCAAAAATTCTCTTATCGGCGTTATCTGGGGCTTATCGGTCTTAGGTACCCCTCGGCAGGAGGAGGTAACAGGTCGCTCAGGTACAACCCCAACCTCCAAAGTAATGTATCCTCGTAGGTGAATCTTATTAACAATACTTTGGCAAAATGGGATGTACTTGTTGAACTCGGCCGAGTCCATGATACTCCAAGACACCATCCTAAAGATTCATCTTTGTTTAAGGCACTACGACCACTCACTTGGTATTTTATCAATCACTCATGCCTGCTTTAGTTTCTACCTACCGAGATCGTTGAAGATCATGGCATAGTCCCATTTTGATAGGTAGTAAACCTCGAATCTCCCCGTCTTTCACCGGCGCCGTTGAACGGAGATGAACCCAGCCACCCATGCCGAGTGGGTCTCCGCGTCTACCGAACAGCAACAGCCATGGTGGTGAGACTTCCAATAAGGCTCTTTCACCACATGTCCATGAAACGGCGAATATCTCCAGCGTAGTAGCAAGATACTTATTGGATTTATGTCAAGTTCAAGGCCAAAATTTGTTAAGGCATGACTTCACGTCAGCCCAAAGCCCACAATGAGGCCAACAAAGCGGCAGCCGGCCTTACCGCTCAGGTGAACCCCTATGTCTTTGCCTTGGGCATGGTCGCAGCAGCTTTGAGGCAAGTTTCTACCCTAGTTTATTTCTTGCTTAGTAGCTAACCTTGAGAAGCACTATGGCCCTTGTGCTGGCCCTGATTGTTGGCGTCACACCCTTGATTTGGACTCAAGGCTCAAGTTCATCATCAGTTGAGTCTGCCTACGATTCAACTCTCGGGCTCGGCTCAGCACTCCCAATTCCTTGTCATTCACACAACGACTATTGGAGGAGAATGCCCTTTTATTCGGCCATTAAAGTTGGCTGTATCGGCATCGAAGCAGACGTGTGGGTGGTTCAGGGTGAACTGTTGGTCGGTCACAACTTGGGATCCCTTTCCAGCGGCCAGACTTTGACGTCGATGTATATTCAACCGCTGGTTGAACTACTTCAGACAAAGAACTCGGTCAACGATCCAAACATTCCCTTTCGGGGGGTGTACGATCACGACCCCAGTCAGACGTTGGTCTTGCTGGTGGACTTGAAAGCCGATCCTAACAGCTCTTGGCCGCTTTTGTTGGAAAGACTGGAACCTTTGCGTCAAAGAGGATGGCTGAGCCATGTGAACAACGGCGCTTTCATCTCGAGGCCCGTTACAGTCGTCGGAACCGGCGATACCGAGGTTCGTTTGGTGAACGAGGAGACTCCTTTCCGGGACGTCTTCTTTGATGCGCCGCTCAATGAACTTGAAGAGGGAAAGTATAGCTTTCTCAACTCGTATTACACCAGCGTGTCGTTCGAGAAGTCGATCGGCAAGATTGGCCGTGGAGGCCTACAGCCAGAGCAGCTGGCCAAGCTGAGGAACCAGATTTCCCAGGCTCACAGCCGAGGGCTCAAAACACGATATTGGGGAATGCCGTACTGGCCTCTTAATGTGCGGGATCAACTCCGGGAGCTTCTAATCGACGAAGGTGTTGATGTCCTCAACGCTGACGACCTGATGGAGGCCAGGGACATATTTGCCAAACGAGGACACTTGGTCAAGTAAAGTCGATAGCATTGTATCAGCACAAACCGATCTATTCATGCCGACAGACCGTGATATCACGAAGTTTAGGTTGACGCTTTCCGCCGAGTTCCGCACATTTATCCTTGTCGAACCATCTATTCCCGAGTCTCCGGAATATCACCGAATGCAGACCCCATCTAGATCAGTACACACCTATGACACGTCGTAGAGCACAACCCCGCAAGTTTGTCAGGAAAGGAAACCTCTCCGACATGCGGATCTGAGGTTCCTTGATAAGATCTCGCCTCTCCCTCATCCCAAGAACCAACAACAATATCCCGCCACCATATCCTCCCTGCACCACCATGGCCAACGAAGGACGCATTGCTACCCTCGATGTGAGATACCCGTGATTCCCGGCTTGTGTAATATCGCGTGCTCATCAGTTCCAACAAACCAGTCGACGGTTGCCGACAGGCTCCCGACTTACTCCAAGCTGCTCTTCGACGGCAAGGCCGCCAAGGGTGTTAGCTTCGAGACAATCGCAAAGCATCTCGACAGGAGCGAGGTTGCTTGTGCGGCCCTGTTCTACGGCCAAGCCACAGCCTCGCCTGAGGATATTGACCGCCTCTCGGAGCTATTGGATATCTCCAAGGAGACGTTGACAGCCCAGATGACGGGGTTCCCCAACCGTGGCCAGGCTGGTCCCATGCCCCCGGTTGAGCCTCTCATCTACCGGCTATATGAGATTGTTCAGAACTACGGATACGCCTACAAGGCGATTCTGAATGAGAAATTTGGCGATGGAATCATGAGTGCAATCTGTTTCTCTACTACCGTGGATAAAGAGGTGGACGAGGCGGGCGCTCCGTGGGTGGTCATTACACTGAAGGGCAAATGGCAAGTCATCTCCTCCCCCCAGTTCTTAACACACACTAACCGTCTCAGGCTCCCTTTCAGTCGCTTTTAAAGATAGTGTTGCTGTTAGTGAGTGGCAGTCGGCTGGCTGCTTATCCCGGATCCAACTTTCCCGCCTCATCCGCCGCCTCTACGGGTATTAAGCCGGTAACTCTTTGAAATGAGTCAAAAGGATTAGGCTATTACGAATCATCATGAAAATACGAGTCATTTTTCTTAAGTCTCACCACTTAGACGGAGGCAGTGGTGGCCTCTGCTGAAGAACAATACTAAGCCCATACAAAGCAACCCCTGCTCCATATCCCTGCTTCCCACGTACTGGTGCATCACGATGACATTCCCACCTTCCATGTTCAGGAACAGGCTTGTTCTGACGTTCGTTAGCGTCTTTGATGGAACAACGGCAAGTTTCTGCAGGTGCGCCATGACATGGTGGCGGTCGTCATCTTTTTGTCCCCTGACAACACCAAGCGAAGAACAATAGTAAGGCATCTCGCACGGATCACAGGCCTCACAACCAACATCTCACCTTAGCGAGTGTTGAGTTTACACTCACTTGTCACCAATGTCGAGATGAGCTAGAGAAGTGGTCAAAGTTCAAGTATAAAAAGGTCCTCATCCTTCCCCGGAAACAAGAGTCCTCATATCACGACAAACATAAACATTCACTTACAAAACAACACTCTTTCCACCATTCTCAACACAGAACACTCTCTGACTTTTCAAAGTCTCTCAACTCCAGCATTCATTATGCCTGCCCCCTCCAAGAACACCAACGTCCAGGCCGTCGGCTTCCCCATCGGCTGCAGCGTCATGGCCAAGCCCGATCCCAAGGAAGCAGTCGGTTTCCCAATTGGCTGCAATGTCATGGCAAAGCCTGGCCCTAAGGAAGCTGTTGGCTTCCCTATCGGCTGCACCATCATGTAAAAGCCCTACATTCCCTGGCTTGAAGGCGAGCTCCCCGAGCTGGTGATCAGACAACCTTGTACCAGTTCTCAACACTCGACCGCAACTCGATACGCAATACACATGAGCACCGGACGAATAATACTCGCTTTCACGACAAATAGGGGGGAGTAATGACACGGGGAGAAGACATGTACCATGGGCTTGTAATTTTTATTACCTGGCTCTGGGTTGAGGGACGCCAACACTCGGAAGCCACTTTTACCACGACATGCTGCCTAGTTTGATCAAGCGCAAGATGGGAACGGGACAGCCACTAGTCTAGATGACGGGGGAGATTGGCTTTTTGTCCACATTTTACTGTATCACATTTTACTTTATAATTTCTTCAATACAAGCCTTTGGACTGACGTTTGATGTATTGGCCGTGACTGTTGTTTACCTAGCCATCCGTACTTGGCCAAAACTGACTAAAGATCATAGAAACTGTGGGAAGTCCACCGAGTTATTAGATAAACTTCAAATGTCGTAAACAAAGAAATTCTTGACACAACCAATATTGGTGTAATAAAGGGCGATGAGGAGTGAGGTTATCAAGCTCTGAACGTCTCGATTAGGAAATGCCCCAACCTTCCCTTCCGCTGCAGATGCACAAGCGCAAGCGCAAAAAGGCCCACTAAAAAAAATGTCAAGGCGGTGAGCCCCATCGCGCGGCAGAATTTGGAGATTTTTCCTTAGCAGGCGCTCCAAATGCTCAAACAATTTGCCTTTGTAGCGATTTAACCCATAAGAAAACGCGCCAAAGTCCACCAACACCTTGTCAAGTTTTTCGCAATCATGGTCACCAAGGGAAAGCTCAAGATGGCCCTGGCCGCGGAGAAGGGCACCGATTTTAAGAAGCTCAAGTTGAAGCGGAAACAGAAGGAGGCTGAGAAGCGCAACAAGGCTGCTCGTCGCGGGGCAGCTGAGGAGAGCGACGAGGAGGAAGAGGTCGAGAACGAGGTCGCCGAGGATGATGATGATGAAGATGAGGAGGAGGAAGAAGTCCAGGTTTGTCTTTTTCTTCAATTGGAGAGAAATCGCAGTTTGAACGGCACACTAACTAGTACCAGTACAACCTAGAAGGCATCGACGACAGCGACGACTCGGACTCGTCAATCGAGCTCGAGGAAAAGATTCCCCGCAAGTCAAAAAAGAACGCCTCGCCCACAGCAAAGAAGGTCGCAGACGAGGAGGAGGATGAAGATGAGGAAGAGGAAGAGGACGACGAGGACATCCCCATGTCGGACCTCGAAGATCTCGACGACGCCGACAAGGAAGATCTCATCCCCCACCAGCGCCTCACCATCAACAACACCACCGCCCTCCTCGCCGCCCTCAACCGCATCTCCGTCCCCTCCGACAAGTCCGTCCCCTTCGCCACCCACCAGTCCGTCCTCGCCCAGTCCGAGACGTCTGCCTCCATCCCCGATGTCCAGGACGACCTCCAGCGCGAGCTAGCCTTCTATTCCCAGAGCCTCGACGCCGCCCGCCAGGCCCGCAAGCTCCTCCGCGCAGAGGGCGTCCCCTTCTCCCGCCCTAAGGACTACTTTGCCGAGATGGTCAAGGAGGACGCGCACATGGAAAAGGTCAAGGCCAAGCTCGTCGAGGAGGCGTCCAACAAGAAGGCCGCCGCCGAGGCCCGTAAGCTGCGCGACCTCAAGAAGTTTGGCAAGCAGGTCCAGGTCGCTAAGCTCCAGGAGCGCCAAAAGGCCAAGCGCGAGACCCTCGAGAAGATCAAGACTCTAAAGCGAAGTGAGTACCACACGCTCTCCATGCTGTTATTTTTCACCTGCTAACATTTATTCTTCTAGAGCGACAAGAATCTGGCGGTGCCGACCTCGGAACCAACGAGGCCGACCTCTTCGACGTGGGCGTCGAGAGCGAGATGAAGAAGCACAACCAGCGCTCCGGCGCCGGCCGTGGTCAAATGGGCGCCGGCTCAGGAACCACCAACCACAAGCGAGCCAAGAAGAACGAAAAGTACGGCTTTGGCGGCAAGAAGCGCCACGCAAAGTCGGGCGACGCCATGAGCTCCAGCGATCTGAGTGGGTTCAACGCCAAGAAGATGAAGGCCGGCGGCAGCAAGGTTTCCAAGTCGCGGCCCGGCAAGGCCAGGAGGAAGGCCATGGGTGCTCGGTGAGAAGGATCATGTTGATAAATAGAGTTGCTGAGAAAAGTGGTCTGTTGAAGGCGGCATTCTCATTGAAAGAAAAGGCTGGAGATGAAGGAGAAGGGCTGGCGTTTAGGGTCCTCATTCATACATGTAAATCGAAGCCATTTGGTCACTATTCACATTTTTGTCTGATCAAGTTTACTTTTCAGAAAGCTACTTCATGAACCGTATAACCATATCCTTTTCTTCATATCCATACTCACATCCTCAACACATTTCACTCTTCAAAAGGCACTCGAGTATTTGAATTCATTGGTCATTTCATCTATACCCAAAGGAATATGTAGAAGATTCTGAGTAGCGACTGCCTCATTCGCCGCGGTCCAACGCCCATGATGATGAAGCCTTTTTTCAGGACACTTCACCAACCAAGAGACCGTCCTCCAACGCCGTTGGACCATGCCCCCCCCCCCCCCCAACCTCCAGGTCAATTTTACGCAGCTGCTGCAGACCCTGCGAAAACAAGTGCCTCCCCCTTTCCTTCAATCGCTCCTCCCGTCGTTCTCCGTCCGTCATCAGTCATATCCAGAGTTCCATGGCCCCCGAGAGTATTGCCCCTCGTGGGCCGCCAGCAATCAAAGGTATCTATATACATGACGAGCATCGGCCGTGATATGTTTGATGCCCGTTCGCGCCAAGGAGCGACCTAGGGGTGGCAATATCTCTGGGAGGCTCCTGGCAATCAATGGGTAAGAATTAGAAAAAGAGAAGTCCTCCAAGGGTGAGGAAGAAGTCCAGGAAAAAGAGACGACAAACAAAAAGGAACCAAGAAAATTTGAAAGTGCAATGACATGTGGTAATGCCCCCAAACCCAACGTCCGTTGTTGATGCCCAGCCTGAAGACGCCCATGAAAAGATAAAGCAAAAACCAGTGGTATCGAGAGGAAACGCCATGCGCTCATGACACGCTTTGCTGTGCAATACATTTGCAACCCTTGGAAGACTGTGAAACAAGCATTGAGATGCCGCAGATTGCGCCGAGTTGATGCTGTCACGGATCATCATGAAAAAGTGCTCTGGTAGATGGCCAGCTTACTGCGTGGCAGCCACGCACCAATGGCGGTGGAAAGCCCAAGCACTCTTCTGGCACTCTTTGCTGCAGTACTTAGTCCGCCGGCATCGGCGGCACTTTGCAAACTGACGGGTGTACTCTTCCCACTTGCCGCACTGGTAGTATGCACACTGGCGGATGCCTCCACGAGTATCGTCCTTGCGGCAGAGGTTTCTCATAACAACACCGGCCCAGTACTGCATATCAGTGCTGTGGTAGCGAACTGTGAACTTCTCAACAAGTGGGAAGAGGTTGAAGTCGTTGGGGAGCAGATACTCCTCATCGTCAGCGTCCTCGTCATATACCTCGGGAACTTCCTCTTCACCATCGAGCACTGCGAGCTCCTTACCAATCTTGAGGCGAGGAACAAGATGGCTCTTCTGGAAGTAAGAGCGAAGACCACAGTATTTGGAGACGTAGGCAAGGAGCTGTAGAGACATGAGCACATCCTCCTCCCGTGGCATGGCTGCGAGCATCTGAGGGTTCGGAACGAAATGGCGGTCGAGGAGATATCGAGGGACGGTAGTGGCGGGCATGGGAGGCTGAGGAGGAGTGGCCATGGTGGGACGGTTAGGCGAAAGCCCAATTGGAGGCACAGGGGTGGGAGTATTGTTGTTAGCAATACTGCCATCCATGGGGCTGCGGTGGGTGATGTTGAAGGTACTGGCCTCCTGGTGCGTCTCAGAGACTGTTGGTGTAGTCAAGTCAAGAGCAGCACCGGCAAGCATAGCATCACCGTCCTCCATGGTGATATCCTGGATCCCAACGGCAGACTGCATGTTGTCGGTTCCCGTCATTTCGGTTTCAGGAGATTCGTCCGAGGGCATGCTATCTCCGTTAATGTCGTCGGCATCAGTAGTCGAGTTCTGATGACGAATCGACGGGCGTCTCCTAGATCGGCCCGAGGGTCCTAGAACTGAGGCTGGGCGGACAGTTGGCGAGCGCATCTGAGCTGGCGGTAGAGGTGTGGTTGGGGAGGTCGGTTGGGAGGTAAGGTCTGTGGGGCCGAATGGGGCCATCGAAGCAAGGCGGTCGACATCACGGACGGGCCTCACAAAACCTTCAACAGTCTCAGTCGCCGGAACTGCAGTTGCAAGGGGCTGCATGGTCTGACGGGGAGCTGAAGTCGTGGCGTGACGGCTCTCAAAGCCCCTCAAGCTCTGATGACGGGTCGGTGTGAAAGAGATGGCACGGTCCGGCGTGCCAAGGGGATATTGGGGAGTCGCCAGAGCAGCATCGAGGGGCTGTTGTTGCAATTGTTGGGGTAGGGGCTGAGGAGCGGCCGTTGAAGGGCCAGCGTAGGTCGCTGAGACGTCAATGGACGGCGGAGGGCCGTGACGACGAAGCGATCGCTGGTCGGCCGCATCGACGCGAGGGATGGAGCGATGGCCAAAGGTAGCAGAAGCGACGACGTTGGAGGTTGACGACGAAGCGGACGAAGAGGCCGAGTTTGATGCTGAGGGCTTGGGGCCTGAGCGATGCTCGTGACTCCTGTGGCGGTGGTGGTGATCATGGATCTGCTTCTGCTTGGCCTCCTCTGCCTTTTCACGGCACTTGTCGATGGCCTTGATGTAATTGTCGAGGATGGTAGCGATGACGGGGACCATATCGGCCTCGACAACACGGGTGCGGACGTTTTCCGTTCCTCGGACGCCGATATTGACGACACACTGGAAGGCAAGGTTCCACTTCCACATTCCCATCATATCTTTACTGCGACCCTGCTTCAGGATGCAGACCAGACGCTCGATGCCGCCATCGACGGTAAGGATATCGCGGATGCGAGCAGACGACGTGGTGAGATAGGCGAGATGGTTGAGGGAGTTGATGAGGGGAGGGTGGACGTGCAATCCAGGGCCCTTCGATCATAAAGCGCCGTGGTAATACCAACGGACGCCTTGTTGACGTTTGGAATGCTAAAGTTGACTTCCCTCATGGTTACTGTTGATGGCGATGGCCAGGTAGCGAAGAGCCAGGCAGTCGAGGGAGGATGCGGGAGGGATTATTCAAGGAAGCAAAAGTCGGAGTGGCGTGGCGACCAGGAGCCTCCAATAACTACAGGCGAGCTGGGCCAGTTTTGCGGTGGGAGAGCGACGATACGACGGCGAACGGGATTGGAGAAGGCTCTGGACAAACCCCTCGATGGGGGACTGGCCAAGGAAGAGCGAGTCGGGCAGTTTTTTTCGAGGTTATCGTAACGGGTCGTGACGCGGTGGAGCGGATAGGCGCAGGATGGCTCGCGAGCAGGCAGGGGAAACGTATGCCCATTGGAGAAGGAAATTGCACATTCTTTAGAAGTTCAAGGATACCCTCATTAGTTAATGGCGTACTCCCATCCTCCTTTAGCCCGAGACTCACGGTGTACTCCATCCCATCTTCCAACACAACAGTGACCTCGCGAAGCTCTGGGCGTTCTTTTGCCCCGAGTTCCTTGAGGTAATTGTAAACATCCAACTTGCCATATCTCTGGGCGACGGACGCGGGCGTTTGATATACAGAGTCCTTACTATCAAGCTCTGCTCCGGCTTCAATTAGGATTCTTGCTATCTCCAAGTTCCCAAACTGGGCTGCAAGATGAAGGGGAGTTCCACCTTCGATATCCTTTATGTCCACTTCGGAACATTTCATGTTGTCTCCGGCGTTAAAATGGGCGAGTAGTAAACGCACTATAGAAGGTGACTCGAAGTATGTCGCCGCGTGTAGTGCTGTTCGCCCGTCAGGGCCAGTACAATGGGCATTCACTCCATTCTGCAGGAGCCAATGGACGATATGTTCGTGTTTTGATGCAATCGCCGCAACTAGTGGTGGGAGTGGCGATGAGCCACGTTCGTCTAGACTGGCACCTTTCTCATGCAGCAGTTTGACGATATCCAGATGGCCGGTCTGGACACTGAGGACAAATGCAGGTATTCCTTGAGTGTCTTCGGCATCGACAGCGGCGCCATGTTCAAGAAGAGACCGGACTGTATCAATGCTCCCTAAATGAATGGCGTATTGCAATAGTGGCCTCCCTTTACTTGAAATGTGGTTCGCATTGGCACCGCTCTCCAGCAACAGCTTGGTCGAGGTAGGATTTCCTGATATCACGGCGAAGGTCAAGGCGGTTTCCCCGTTCTCTTGGGTGTGATCAACACCGGCTCCATGTTGCAGGAGCACTCTCATTGCTTCGAGCTGGCCACGCATAGTAGACTGGATCAACGACGTGCCACCGTTGGGAAAGCGTGCGTCTGCGTCTGCACCGTTTGCTAGCAGTAACATCATGACCCCAACATGGCCACCCACGGCTGCGGCGCAGAGAGGTGTCCCGTACCGCGATTCGTATAGGTCCACAGTTGCGCCTTCATTGATGAGATCTTCTGTAACTTCAAGGCAGCCGTTGTAGGCAGCCAAGTGTAGTTCCGTCATTGTTATAGTTCCAAGATTACTGCAAGCATTCTCGGGTCTAGGATAAAGTTAGGGATAATACGTCTTCATTTGAAGGGTGTAGATATAAATACTGCAGTTTGTATTGCTGGATGAGGTGGGTCGTAAAGCTTAGTTGAATATCATAGCTCTTGGGGAGTATCTTCGTCTTATTACGCCTTGAGGGTCTCTCTGTGTTATTGTCAATGGCCAAGTCAGTGCCATGTGTAGCAGCCTGAACGCGTGATCCATTGGGTTATATCTAAAGGAATGCCGAGTAGCAGTTACCCCTACGCCTTTCAGGTATTCCCTATCACCATCGTAGGCGAACCTCGGGCAACCCGTTATGAGGTCACAGCCGGCATCTCCGACTTGCGCACATCGAGACTTGCTCGTATCTGCGGAACATGTGCAAATCAGTGAGTCACAAAATGGTCAGCTGTTAGCGCCACTAGTCTGACAAGCATGTTACCCACCAGCTCACCTGCAGCCTCGTTTCCACGCCCAATTGACTCTTGCAAGGCGTCGTCTAATAGGTTGATCAGCACTCTTCAGATGCATCCTCAGAGCCAGGCGAGGCCCCTCCACGCCTCGCTAAGCCTAGACACCACTATAAGCTCTCTAAACTAACCGAAAGCAAGCTTGAAACCAGCCCTGGGCGCCGAGCTGGACACCAAGGGCACTCAGTCAGATGCCCCAAAGCCACGAAACTGCAAACACGTAGTTGCCAAGTATGACAAGATGAGCAACCAAGACGAGGGGAGGTATCAGGCCACCTTCGAACAAGGGTAGGAACTGCAGGGCTTTCAATACAATCATTGCTGCCTAACACTTCTGCCACAAATGTGTGAACAGCAAGGTATTCTGGGTGCATCACTTTTGCAGGAATGAGGCCAGATGACACGTGGACCAAATGTGCAATGTATCGATCAAAATCTTCCTGTCAGATCATAATTGCTATACTGCGGCATTTACACACACTCTTTGCGGGGCTGAGAGTGGCTTTTGCCGCAATATGATGCGATGCCTCTCCTGGACAAGAGAAGAAGGTGAAATTAAAGTTAAAATGCTATCCATCACAGCTTATTTAGCCTGTCGCGAACATTAGGTTGGCCTCAGCAATCTTTTGGCCTCTATTCTCTATTTTCAAACCCTATTAGGTCACCATGGCCTCAGACCAAGGCAACAGAGGCATGTACACGCCATTAGACCAAGCATTGGACCAAATCCGCATCTTGAATCTTCTTCCCGGGACATTTGACGACCCCATCCGTTGCCAACTTTCAATTGAAACTCCAGACGCCGAGTTCGATGCATTGTCATATGTTTGGGGAGACGCACACGATACGCGACCCATCGAGGTTCAAGGGCAATTGCTCAAGGCCACCAAGAACTTGGAGTCTGCTCTGAGGCACATAAGAAGCCAGCATCAGCCTCACCGTCTTTGGGTCGACGCAGTTTGCATCAACCAGGAAGACGACTCGGAACGCGGTCATCAAGTGAAAATGATGGCTGCCATCTACCAAGGTGCAAAACGCGTCATCGTGTGGCTGGGCCCCAACACGGGCAACGATAGCATCATCCAGATGATCCTGAAATTTGGTGCAAATCCGGATTTACACTGGGACCCGATCAAGCATCCAAACGTTGAGAATCAGGAAAAGAACTCGGCATTATCGCTAGGCAACTGGTTACGGAACGAATGGTACACACGCATCTGGACATTACAAGAAGCGGTTCTTGCAAGATCACTTTTGTACAGATCTGGTTCCTTTACTATACAAGAGCACGAGATGGGAGGGTTCATCAAGAGCTTTCTCCGGCACTTTATTCACGAACGGTGCTGCGACATCGACAACCTGGGCGGATACATTTTTTGGAAATTTGAGATACAAGTCTCCAATTTGACTTCAAAGATTGGATATATGATGGCCTTGAAGCGCAGAAAGGGCCCCCTGAACTTCCTACAAATTGCGTCTAAATTCCGGTATCGACTTGCTACAAACCCCCGCGACAAAGTCTTTGGAATATTGGGCCTGACGGAAGACCTACCAAAGAGCATAGTCGACTATACCTCAAGCGTTTCCGAAACCTTCTCGCAGGTTGTTATCGAGCACATCACCCAAACCGGAAATCTAGATATTCTATCTCACACTCTACCCAAAGCCAACAACAGTGCTGCTAGCAATAACGGAAACTTTCCTTCATGGGTGCCGGACTGGGGTGATGATCGACCAGAGGAAGATTGGCGTTTATCGAGTTTGAGTGAACGCCAGTTATTCACACACCTTTTCCGTGCCTGTTCTCCGAGTTTGGCACCTTTTCCTAGACGACATCCTCAAGGCGGTCTGGAATTGCAAGGTCTATTCTGTGACGAAATTGTCGAGCTTGGTCCACCTACAGAATTCATGGGCCTCGTGTTGGGCGTGGAACAATTGAGAAGCTGGCGGCAACTAGCGAATGTTGATAAGGATCCGGAACGTCCTTATATCGGTGGATCAACCATGCTCGATGCATATTTCAGGACACTCTGCATGGATATCGATCCTCTCAAAGTCTCACCAGACGATCCTCCTACAGAAGCCTCAACCGTGAAGGCAGACCACAACACAAGAGGGTTACACGATGAGTGGTGGTGGGAAACTTCCCTGCGCAAGCAGAAAGATGCGCAAGGTCCCCCCAAAGTGCATACTCGACATTCGTTAATATTCAGATCTCATATCGCTCTCATGGTATCAGGTCGGAGGTTATTCTTCTCTAAGAAAGGCTATCTTGGGCTCGCGCCGGATGAAGCCCAAAAGGGTGACCAGATATGGATTCTGAACGGCGGGCGGTTGCCACTTGTCCTTCGACGCCTCGAAGCGCACGTCCAGGGGTTCCTCGCGTCTAGGTATATATTGATTGGGGACTCGTATGTTCACGGCGTCATGCACGGAGAGTTTGTAGGCCAAGCAATGAAGAACGGGGCAGTAATGGATTCGGTTATCCTTGCCTAAAGATTAGTAGTCTATTTAGCGTCACGGTTAGGCTAAGTATATAATTAGTTTATAACCTCTGGAAGACTGCTGCGCGGGATTGGAGTGGGTAGCATCCCATGCTACCGAGATAAATGTTGATACTGCCAAAATTATGGTTGCTGGTGTGTCCGCCGGAGGAGGCTTAGCCGCTGGTATTGCTCTTCGAAGCAGAGACTTCAACGGTCCAAGCATTTACGCCCAATGTTTGAGCTGCCCCATGTTGGATGACAGGTGCAGTTCAGTAGCTTGCCGCAGACATTCATGGAAGTAGGGAGTGCTGAAATCTTTCGGGACGAGGCTGTTGGCTATGTAAACGGACTATGGGCCGCTGGTGGACAGGTTGAGCTGCATATCTGGCCAGGTGCATTTCATGCCTTTGATAGTTTGGCCCGCATGCTGAGTTATCAATGGGATATGATGCTATGATGTGTTAGAAATGTGTTCTTTATTATAGTTGAAGTCGGGATAACCGATGAAGAAGATCGCTGAGTTATCAAAGATGGCGAAATTGACCAGAAGGGCGTGGATTAAAAGGATATTTTCCAAGTAGTGAACTACTGCCTACTCGTACCGCCAAAACGGCCATATACTTATCCGCCCAAATTGCAAATTACCTTTGTCATGTGTGCCTATCGTGACCTTGACTTAGCAACTCAATTTGCGGTCCGCATCGCGACGTAGCAATGGATTCAAGGTTGTCCCCCTGATAGTTGAGCCACCGCATCAGAATTCGAGCTCAGAGGCCAACGGAACTTCTTGGACTATCCACAGCCTGCTGAACCAAGGACGGTTTGCCAATGCAGCCACTGCAGAAAATGGGGTCTGTCCTGTCAAAGGATCCATCGGACATGGAGGGCGATTGATACCGAGCTAGCTACCTGCATCGGATTCTAAGGCCGAAGAGCCGTCGTCTATTAGATCGCACTTCGAGTCCGAGGAGACCCACACTCACGCGGGGAAGGACATTTGTTAGTCTCGCGGTCTGATGGGAAGATAAGAGGTTTTTGAAAAAGGGAAGGCCCTTCTTAACTGTCCGTACGTTGAGTCAAGTGAGCAACATCGCGTCCGTCAGAGTCACATTTCAACCTCGACCTTCATTGACCGCTCATCAAACATTTTCCAGTGTTCTAACCTAGCCAAAAATCTGCAACATGGCACCGAGCCCCAAGACTTTTGATAGTGATGATAGTGTCCTTGACCCAGCTATCAAGGCGCACATTGCAAGCCTATACTACGCTGTGGATAACAAAGAGCTTGAAAGATGGGGTTCACACTTCACCGAAGACGCTGAGTTGAAGAAAGGCGCGACCAACGTCAAGGGCAGAGAGAGTCAGTAATACTCAAACCGCGACTACGGTGCTCCTCACTGACATAGCTGAACTAGACTTGATCGAGCTTGTCACCAAGTCCTGGGCTGTTGTTCAGAGTCGTGATCATACCGTTTATAAGGTCTTTCCATTCGGTGCCAACTCTGATGAGGTGATGATGCACGGGCGTAGCCACAATGTGTCCCTGGATGGCGTGAAGTCCACTTTCACCTGGGCCGCCCGCATGCACTTCCGCAAAGGGGGGGACGGTAGTGTACTAATTGACAAATACACTATCATTGTGGTACGTTTGAGGCTTTATAATACACTCGTCCTGCCTTGCTCACTCGATTCCAGGACCCCCATCCGTCAACCTTGTAAATGCTTGGGGAGACAAAAGCCAAGGCGACGTTGAACTCTGTACAAGGAAACGAGACTATAACAAACTCAGACAGCGAATACAATTAGCATAATTTGGGTTCTCCCATAAAACCTGACATGTCATTGTTCTTCTCCTATAGAAATCTTAACGTCTCTGATCGGTTTCTGGTCTCTTCCAGCCTTTGAACCAAGGCCTTCAACTTCTGCTGCGTGTCTTTGGCTAAAGAACCTAGCGGCTTACCGTGCGAAATGGACGCGGCCACACCGACAAATCCATCATTAAATATTCAGAGAATGTACCGCAATCCAGGGATGTGCGACTTGTTTTCTCCTCTGTAGAGCTCAAAAAATGGTGCAAACCGCGGACCTCGTTTGAAAGACCATGTTAGCCATGAACGATATCACATTAGACTTATTCATAAAGTAGATGGAGACTTGAACGAAATGGTCGATATCCTAAAGCCATAGGGCGCTTTGATAACCGTAGCTCTTCACTTCATTTCATAGAACATGCATCTTAGCCGCCAACGGAAGACTTGAAGCCATTCCCACAATGCTTGAGCTGAATTGCGTTCCCCAACCATCGCTCCGTGTCAGACTATGGCGTGATCTCCTGGCCAGCCACGGCAGCGAAGAAGGCGTCAGCTAGATAAGATCCAGCATAGCTAGGCTTATGAAACCCATCGACAATGGGCGGCACACTGGACGGCTTGGAAATGTTCTCAATGTACCCCGCGATGCCGTCTTGCTGCCACTCCTTTGCGAATTTCTCCGCCGTCATGTTTAGTCCGCCGACAGCCCAGATCGGCTGGACCTGCCAAACAATGCCCAGCTTGGCCATGTCGTCGCTGATGGAGCGGATCTGCTCATCAGTGAAACCTGCCTTTGTATAGTCGTACATGCCGGTGAATCCGAAGGCGAAGAGCCGATCAGGAAAGATCTTTCGAACTTCTGTGTGGAATTCGAGAATGTCCCTCCAGACTATACAGCGTCAGTTTCTTCTTTCTTGCTGCCATGCCATATTATGGTTGATATTCTTGCTCACCTGGCGCATCCATTCTTGCCCAAGTCATATCTCCCAAGGGAGCAGCTGCAACAGCTCGCTCCACGATTGTCTTGACGCTTGGCTTCCACATATACTGGCCCTCTTTAGACCTCGGAAGCTCCCAGTCGAAAACGACGTCCTCTCCTACAGCATCCTTGGCGAATCGGCGCCGATCCTTGAGTGACGTGCCGTACACGGAAGCCTTTGCCAGATACTGTTGGTACTTCTGCTCGTTGCCGTTGCATCTGGCCTTGACCGCCTCATCAAAGGTCATCAAGCCTGCGCTGGCCTTCCATTCATCACGTGCCTGCATGTACGTCTTGCCCTTAGCCATTCCCGACGAGACCGCCTCCACGAGAGGCTTCACGTCGTGGGTGGCGCCTAGGATGTACTCGTGGTCCCTCGGATCAATTGTGCTCGTGATGAATTGAGAACGGTCAGTGTCACATCGACACATCAGTAACGTATTGACACTGGAGAAACCTCGTCCGTCAGCATAGGAGTCACGGCGAGGCACGAGCGTGCATGAGTTGAGTACTGACCCCATGACATCGAATTGCATGCGAACGGCCGTGAGGCGAGCGATATACTCGCTGGTAGGCACCACGGTTCGACCCTCGCCAATCGTGAATTTCTTCAAGCCAATGGCGAGATCGTCCAGGTGAATCATGGCGACTCCCGCCTCAACAAATAACTTGGTCATCTTGACCGTCGACGTCAGTCCTCCGAAGCCCATGTCGCCATCAGCAATGATGGGCGCCATGAAGTCGTAAGCTTCAAGTTTCTCCCGCTCAGCCTTTGTGTGGTGTAATCTGAACTGCTTTTGGCGCTGGTCGTGCCACAGTTGGGCTTTAAAGATCTTCTCGACGACCTTGGGGACTGTGTCCCATGGGTAGTCTGCATGATCGCAGCCAGGATGCTGAACTTCCGAGAGACCGCAAAGTGCCCCCGAAACATACACAGTCTATTATTGTGTTTAAGTAAGTAAATTTTGACACGCGTGGACTCGACTCCAACTTGACTCACCTGTTGATGCTTGACCATTTGGGAAACCACTGTTGGTTCGGTCGTACCAAACGTCTTCTCATGCGTACCGTTTTTCAGGTGTTCATTCAAGAGATGCCAAAGCTTATCACCTTGCAAGCTCGATGGGTAAGAGATGGGGATTGTGTTTCTCAACGCGGCAATTGTCTTGGCTGAGTAGGGTCTAAGAGGTGTAAGTTTGTTTGCCTTGGATCCATCAACTATCAGAACATTTGCAACGCAACCTAACCTTTTCAGATGTGCCTGTCTAGGAGATTGCCACTCCTGCTCGATCGAATCCGCAAGGTCCTGAAACGCTGCTTCCTCAGCGCCCAGATCCATCTTGGTGTTTCGCATTTTGGGACAAGTAGGATCAACAGTATAGAGGGTCACGAACCTGGGGCTCGAGAATGCGGATCTGCTAGTCCACTCACATAGCTACTGGCCCTTCGTGGATTAATAGTTAACTAGTTGGCGGATCGGACACTACTAGCGTTTCGCGGACACTCAGCCCGAAGACTCCGAAACACCCCGACGAACATTACCCCATGTTTCTTTCCATCAGGAGCGTCTGTCGCATCGCATCGCATCCCGATCGGATGCCAGTCCATTGACGTTTCTCAACTTGATTGGATACAATTCATCAAAAAGGACTTGGAAATCCGGGGGAGGGGAGCGTTCTTATCGCGAAAGACCAGGGTCGGGGCACTCACTCGATCAGAATCAGGCTTCGCTGGCATGTTGTCTTCCGATCCTGATATTCCCATCGTGCATCATTCTGCATCCGAGATCTTTTGCCATTGGCGTCGTTCGGTGAGGAGATACAATCAAGATATCATGAATCACTAACTAACTTGGCTGGTGGTTCGTTCTCCAGGTATACGACCACGCAGCCCACTCAGTGCGGGTGCGGTAGCAACATTACAAGGACAAAACCGAGTTAGACAAACAATAGATCTTGAATAAACAATGGCCTCCGTGGAGACAGACGTTGACAACTAACTTCAAACAGTTTGAGAGAAACAAAACAAAACAGTAAACTACACGTTTCGTCCCACCCCTTCATCCATATTCAGCCAACAAGTACATTCTTAACCTTGCTAAAGATTCCCCTGGGAGCTGTTTCTTCGTCTGCACCGCCCAACCACTCTCTCCGGCCGCTCGTGATGTCAGCTTCGGTAGGGTTAACCCATTTCGTTTCTTTAATTATCTCGTTAGTAAAACTATACTCTAGTCTTTCACGGGCGAGAAACCTACTGTGCCAGAGCTTCCACCCGACGTAGAGGGCAATGAAGATGGGGATGACCAGGTAAGCGAAAATGAAACCCTTAAGGTCAAAGGGTGTCAAGAGCGTAGTGTACCCAGAAATTATGACGAGGAAGATGTTGGCCCCGAAAAGTGTCCAGGGGACATAGGGGTACCCCAACGCCTTGAATGGAAGAGAGGAGAGAGGCATGCCCTGGGCTTTCACGGCGGCGCGGAAGCGCACGTGAGTCAGCCCGATAAATGCCCAGGCAATGAATGCAGCTGAGCCAGAGATTGACAACAGATAGCTGAACACATTGCCAGCGTTCTCAGATATATTGAGCAGCGAGATGAGGCCGAAAAGGTTTGTGAAGACGATGGCGTTGACCGGGACACCGTTGGAAGTCGCCTTGGAAAGGAACCGCGGGGCCCTTCCAGCCTTGGCCTGAGCATAGATGGTGCGACTGGCAATGTAGATGGCGGAATTAATTGAAGAGAGCAGCGTGATGATGATGATGGCATTGATCAGGTTGCCAGCGCCCGCCCAACCCGCTTGGTTCAGGGCGACAGTGAAGGGAGACGAGGCCGACTTGGATGTGGCGTTCAACAGTCCTTCCGAGTTGTAGGGCACAATTAGGCCCGTGAAGAATATCATGCCAACGTATACGATCAGGATGCGCCAGAAGGTCTGCTTCAGCGCCTTGGGGATGTCCCTCTTGGGGTTTCGAGACTCTCCGCCCGTGATTGCCACTGCCTCGGTTCCCGAGTACATGACCGCAGCCAAGACCAAGACCTTGCCGAAGCCATTAATGCCGTTTGCGAAAGCACCGGGGTCGTTCCAGTAGCGAAATCCAATGTAGTCGCCACCGATGGCACCAGTGTTGATGAGACTGGAGTGCCGTTGTTAGTGGTTAGGCTGGGTGTGTACCCGGAGGCTGGGAAGGGAGGGCAGCTTACATGGCCACTAGGTATAGAATGATTGTCACGATGAATTTGAAGGTCGCCAACCAAAATTCCATTTCACCATAAACCAAGACGCCGAGTAGAGAGGTGCCCATGAAGAAGACCCAGCAGATCAAAATCCAGGCGTAGTTGGGGAGTTTATCGGTCCAGAAGCTCAGAACCAAGGCAGCGCCATTGTACTCGTTGGCCAGAATCGTTCCCTGTCACAGCAGGGTTAGCGAATGATTCAGATGTAGGTACAGTAGGCATCGAGATCAAAGTCCACTTACCCACATATACCAATAATTCCACCCGAGGGCAAAAGAGAGGGCAGGATCGACGAATCGGCCGGCGAACTCGTTGAACGATCCAGTCGTCGGGAACAGCGTCGCCATCTCGCCCAAGGACTGCGTGACAAAGAAGACGTCGAGGCCCACAATGATGTACCCAATTAAGGAGCCAGCAGGACCAGAATATTGCAGGGCGAAGCCTGTGGCGTAGAAGGTTCCGGGGCCGATGACACCTCCGAGGGCTATCATCTGCAGATGACGGGATTTGAGAGCTCGTCGAACGCCATCGTCGATGATTTGGTCGTCGTTGTGAATCACGACCTCGCCGTTGTCGACGTCACCGGTTTCCTTGTTCTCCGCCATGTTGAGCTTTTTGCTGTTCGAGTCGACGGCCATCGTGTCGCTCGTGAACTGGTGCATAACGGAGTTGAATGATTTAGCGATAGATATATTCCCCTAGGGACAATACTCGGCGACATATATACTCCTCTTAGGAGCGTCATGTCACGCTCACTCACCCATCTGTTATACTTGTGGTGTAGTCCCAAGCGTCCAGGCCTGCATCGCTGCATCCTGAATGTGGATGGTAGATAAGACCCTTGCTCATGGGATGCTCGTCGGACAACCTTGTTGTGGGGCCGAAAAAGTCCGATGACGAATCGGGTCTCTTATCTGCCTCAATCATGTCTTCTGGGGTAGCTGTCCCTGACTCGTGCCTGTGGTGGTGAGGCTTCACCCCAGCATGGCTGAAGATAAGCCCGCCCCCTGCCGAAGGTGGCTACAGTAACTGCTAGTTTTCTGCATTGATTGAGCTCCGATCAGGCATGAGGAATCTGGCACATTGAATAATTAGGTACTCGAGCATTCAGAAGAAGAAACAAGTTGGGGCTGGGTGGTAGTTGAAATGTATTCTATTTCGGCCTGCTACCCTAAAGGCGGCTCACTGATACCGAAATTGCCTTGGTGACGAGGTATTCCTCAACCGCAACATCCTTGCCCGCCTCTTTGCCGTATCCCGACTCCTTGATACCGCCGAAAGGCACCTCAGCTCCCGCTATAGAATTCGTATTGACACCGATCATGCCTGCCTCTAGAGCATCCATGAGGCGCCAAGACCTATCCATATCCTTGGTAAAGACATATGAGGCCAGGCCCACCTAGTTGGTGTGGTCAGTAACCAGCGAAGCGGTTGAGAACGTGAGGACACTCACAGAGGTATCATTCGCAGCCTGTATGACCTGTGCTTCGGTCTCGAACTTGAAGAGGCTCAGGATTGGGGCGAAGCATTCTTCATCGGCGAAACGCATCGACTTGGTTGCTTCGGCAATGATGGTTGGTTGAAAAAAGAAACCGGACGTGTCTTTCAGCTGCTCGCCCCCCAAGAGGATCTTCGCCCCTTGGGCTTTGGCATCTTCTACAAGTTGCCTGGCACGCTCGAGCGCCTGCGGGGTCGTCACTGGCCCAATGGTTGAGGTCGCCAGGCTGCCATGGCCTTGGGCGAGCCTCGACGTCCGCTCCGTGATGAGAGACGCAAACTCGTCATATACTGCAGAATGAACATATACTCGATTAGCAGTAACGCAGGCTTGCCCGGAATTTCGCCATTTCAATCCCATGAGCGCTACGTGCATGTCAGTATAGATGTGGCGGAGCGAGGATACTGGGAGACCGACCATTGGCAGCTTCGGTCAGATTGGCATCATCAAAAATGATAAAAGGACAGTTACCACCTAGCTCAAGGGTCACTTTTTTGAGCCCTTCTGAGCACAGTCGTGCGACCAGCTTTCCAATTCTAGTCTGGACCGAGGGTCAGCTAGTTCGATAGTGAAGTGCAGCTGGATTGACATACTGAGCCCGTAAATGTAACCTTCTTGACCAAGGGGTGACGGCAAAGCGCTTCGCTGAGACCTGGAGTATTCTCCAGACTGGTTGTTAGGACATTCAGAACACCCTTGGGAATCCCAGCTTCCGATGCAAGGAACGCGAGTGCTAAGGCCGAGAGGGGTGCCTCGGGGGATGGTTTGATGACCATGGTGCATCCGGCTGCAAGAGCCGCTCCGGCCTTTCGAACCACCATTCTGTACTCTGTCAGAGAAATACCCGATGCCGCTCTGCACCATAGAAACCTACGAGATGGGGAAGTTCCATGGAACAAGCGCAGCCACGACACCAATAGGCTGCTTGATCGTCAAGACCTTCTTTCCAGGAATCGCGGCATCGAAAGCGGTGCCTTGAATACGGTCTGCTTCTCCTGCGAACCAATGAGTTGAGCTTAGGGCATAGTCCACCTCGGCCAAGGATTCCGGCAACGGCTTGCCCGTCTCGAATGTGACGATAGTTGCCAAATCGTCCTTGTGCTTCTCGATGAGCGTTCCCCACTTCAGAAGCCACTGTGAGCGGGCTCTGGGTGTGGTTCGCCTGTAGCAATGGAATGCTTCGTGTGCAGCTTCGACAGCAGCAGCCACATCAGTTGCACAATTGTCTGGTGCCGAAGCCCAACATTCACCAGTGCCAGGATCTACATCATGTTAATACGTGTCTCTGTCAGGACGACGGTAGATCGAACTGGCCTATAACCTCGAATCGGGCTTTTGAAGCCGCAGCGATCCATTCCCCATTTACAAGTGACAGGTCCTTGAAGATCGAGGGGCATTGGAGCTGTTGTTGAAGAGTCAGCACTTCTATCTTCACCAGAATTGAATTTCCGGTACCTTGAACGGTAGTGGCTCGATTGTCGGTCCCATGACTGTTGTTGGTATTTAGGAACTTGCCTGGAATAAACGATGATGACATGCATTCATAATTGTAGGTATTAGAACACGAATGGCCAAGATATCTAGCATGTATCTTGACGTCCCCGCTCCACATTTTCTTTAGCCACATCCTGCCTCCGAGACCGATGCGATGAATCGGACTCGGTGTCCGACAGGGGTAGTCAGATCGGAGACCAGGCTCTAGCAGGTGCCGGACCTTCTGTATCTGCACGTCGACCCAAGGCCCAGGATGGCTATAGAAGTCGGGTGTGAACATGATGAATTCTGGCTCATCACTCAATCAACGTCAAGCTACCACCAACTCAACAGCGCCCTGTTCCTGAAGCCATGACCTCGCTTCTTCCCCAAGGCAAGCAGATCAACCTGCAACTGGGATGGCCATCCCCTTCTCTCTTCCCTTCAGCGTCCCTGAATGCCGGCGCCGATGCCGTCCTCAGAGACTTTGATCGGGCCACGGCTGCCCTAGTCTACGGACCCAATCGAGGAAACGCACCTCTACGCCAACAGGTTGCGCGATGGCTGGGATCCACGTACCACCAAGATGCCCACGCCATTGACGAAGCGCGCGTATGCATCGCTGCTGGCGCTTCTCAGAACTTGGTCAATTCTCTCATACGTTTCACGGATCCCACCTACACCAGGCGCATCTGGATGGTCGAGCCAACGTACTTTCTGGCTTGTCCTGTCTTTGAGGACTGCGGATTCGCTGGTAAGCTGTGTGGAGTCCCCGAGGACGATGAGGGCATCGACTTGGACTTTCTTCAATCAGCCCTGGCGGAGACAGAGGCAGATGTTGCGGCTCATGGAGGGTCGGATGAGCCCGAGCTGAAGTCGGGGGCAAAAGGTTACCAGAAGATTTATAAACATGTCATATACGTTGTACCGACCTTCTCGAATCCAAGTGGCAAGACCATGTCATTGCAGCACCGGTACGACCTTGTCAGATTGGCTATCAAGTACGACGCTCTACTCATATCAGACGACGTTTATGACTTCCTCTACTGGCCCGAGGAGAGAGGGCAGACGCTTGACCCAACCGCACGCGCTTTGCCCCCACGACTAGTGGACATTAACCATGAGATCGACCCTCAGAGCAAATGGGGAAACACTATGAGTAATGGCTCATTTTCCAAGATCGTCGCCCCAGGCGTCAGAACATCGTGGGCGGAGGGGACACCAGCTTTCGCGACGTGGCTGGCCAACACGTAAGTCTAGCACCAATCTCCCTACAAATGCCCTCATTTCCATCATTGACACGGAGAAAGTGGCGCAACAACTTCGGGCGGAAATCCTTGCCATTTCATGTCCACCTGCATCGAAAACATGCTCGCCACGGGGGCACTTGAGAAGCACATCCGAGACGCGCTTATACCTACCTACTCACTACGGTACTACGCTATGGTCGACGCTGTCAAGGAGCACCTCGAGCCCTTGGGCGTCCGCATAACGAGTGGAAAACCATATGTGACGAGTCAGTTCAATGCTGCTTCTGCGTCAGGGCAATCGGATAACAAAGCGTGCGGCGGCACCAGGATTGCTGGAGGTTTCTTTCTGCTGCTCACGCTGCCAGAGAATTTTCCATCCGCGACAACACTGGCCAAGGTTGCAATGGATCAGTGTGATCTGAAGTTTGCGCATGGGAAAATGTTTGAGGTGAAGGGAGATCCGGGGAGCAAGCAAAGATCAGATGCCACTTTCGGACGCACAATAAGGCTGTGCTGGGCATTCCACGAGGCAGACGTCATTGTGGAGGGCATAAAACGTATCAAGATGCTACTTTCCGAGCACTTGCAGACTTGAAGGAAGTAGGTAGTTAGCTGAGAGACGGACAATAACATGGAGATTTTCCACAGACACAAGTTTTCTACTCTACATGCACCAGCTCTAGCCTGGCAGCTCCCCAATCCAATATCTATAATTATCGCACGGGCGGTTACTCCACCAGTAAATCTCGCCGGCTCTTTTATTGTTCTGCTACCGTAGGCTCTAAGAGGAAGGAAACTATGATTTCTGCCGCAATTGCTGCATCATCCATAGTCCCGGCGGACGCAATCGCCGCCTTTGTAAACTTTGCAGGCCACCCAACACGTGCGCTGACCAGTTTCAGGCACTCCATCTCAATAAACTGGTCAAACTCGGGATGCCCTTGGTATGTGAGGAGTCTACCCGGCTGATAGATGCCTTGGTTTGCGCAGTGAGGTGTTGAGCCAATGACGCAGGCGTCTTCCGGCAAGACACTCGGAGGCAAAATGACATGATCGCCGTGAAGGAACTGAAGGCGTAGAGACTTGGTAGGAAGTAGTGTAGCGAATCGTGAGGCGAATTCTTCCGACACGTCGATGGCGTGGACGCCCAGTTCGTAGCCTGCCGGATCTTTCTGTATGATTGCGCCATGATCTTCAAATAGAGCCTTGCAGATGATTTGATGACCAAAACAAGAGCCGTACAGTTTGATATGCGGTCGCTCGATGTAGACGCCTACTCAGCAGGTTAGAAATATGCTCATGACCTGTATAAAGACGACACGTAACGCACGTGAGACATAATGTTGTAGAACATAAATCCATTCTAGTGGTTGATATGCGCTGTTAGGCGATCCGGTGACGATGATGGCATCGACTCGATCCAGGCACAACGGATATTTCTGGTTCACAACATCCCACCCCTCGAGGTGTAGGTTAGGTTTGTTCGTTAGGGAAGACGAACGATGCACCGCGTCTCGCAGAAGCACTCGGAATATGTCATGATATTGACCCCTCTCCTTTTCGATGACAGGATTTGTATATCCGCAGTTCAAAACGGCAATGTTGATCACCGGAGAATCGATGGCCATCTTTCCAACCCAGAAATGCTTCCTGCGCCGACACTGGAATTATGGGACAAAGTTGAATTCCTTCTTTGACAGCGCAGTCGGTGCTGGCACATAAAATATCTGCCAAGCCTGAGCGCAAGCCCAGCGTCGTCCTTGACATGGAGACCCCGGATGGGCATTTTGGAGGATCTCGGGGCATGCCATGCCAAGCCAAGTTGCTCACCGTGTCCCACCGACAGGGCGTCGGGACTCGCCCCGATGCCACTCCGAAACGTAAGGTGTCTAGTCCGAGTCAGACAGGTGCTTACGTGCTTACCTAACTATGACCCTTTCTAGTTCCATCTCAGTCTAGTCTGTCCAGTAATGGGCTGAAACCCAAGCCCCTCCTTGCCTCGTTTCGCAGCAAGACTCCGATGACTTAACCCGCTGCTGCCACCCACCCGATACGACTGTCAACAATCGTTCGTTTTCCTCGGTGTCCTCGTCCGACCAAGTCCCGCCCGCTTCTCAGCTGCTCAAGGTAGGGCCAGTATCCATCCTACGCCTATGGGGCATCCCTGACGCAGCCAAGGACGCGAACCAAGATGGCGGATCCTGGGGAAACGAGGTCTGCTAAGCGGCAGAAGCTCCTTGCTTGCCAGCGCTGCCGCCACCGCAAGCAAAAGGTCAGCATGGAGGGCGATGTTACCGAAAATTGGCCCCCAATCGCTCACCACCGATCCTTTTTCAGTGTACCGAGGAGCGGCCTTGTGAGAACTGTATCCAGTCAGGCGCAGGTATGGGGTCATTGCAGTTTATGGGGACGGCGGAGACTCTAACTAGGTAGTAGAATGCCTCCAGACTCAGTCGGCATCCTCGAAACTAGCACTGGAGCCAGAGTACGTGTCTTGCGTTTTCCTCTTACCATCTTGTAACTCACCATTGCCGTAGCTACGTCCAACGTTTGGAGGAACGTGTTGCACAATTAGAATCCCTTGTCCCGCAGGAAAGTCTCGATCATATTCACACCAGACCCCCGGATGAACCGGCTGCATCGAGAATAAGGACGACACCTAACGACAACAGCCCCGGGCGGCATCTGCAGGGCCCTGGCTCCGCCCATAGCCGCGATGACGACCATCGGACTAGGTCCAGCCGGCTAGAGTGGCCTAGCAATCAAGAATTCTCCTTGATCCATTCTAACCTAATGCCTACAGCCCGAAGCACTCCAGATAGCCTCGGTTCCCACCTATTCGAGGCCATAACAGGAATTCCAACCCAAAACGCGCGACGAGAAGAGCCAACGCCCGAAGCATTGGATCTAGACTTGGACCTAGAGCGCTTTCTCATCCAGACATACTTCGAGATGGCGCATTCGCAGTATCCCTTACTCCTCAGACACGAATTTCTAGATTGGGCCGACTCGTGGAGGCGCGGTAAAAGAGTCTGCCCGCCAGAAGAGCAGTGGAAGGGTTTCATGGTGTACATGGCGAGTCATGCCTATCCCCTGATCATCTTGAATAAAGGAGCTGATGCCGTTAGGTTTACTCAATTGCATTTCTCATGGCCAAGCGACGCATTAATGGCCCTATGAGGTCTGAGGTAAATCATCCCGACGGGGTTCCTCGACGCGCAGTGGTAATCTAAGCCATCCTTGCAGCTCATGTATAATCTAGCAATCTCTCGATACTTCCCCTCCCTGATCGTCGCCCCTGATCCCCTCGTCCGCGCCCAAGGGTTCCTCCTCCTCACTGTGTACGCACTTCACATGCCCGCCAAGGAGAGCATAATCACCTTGTCGTCATGGACTATGAGGTTTTGCGTCATGGCACAACTACATCTTGCTGATCCTGAACCTGGACCAGAGCCCTCACCGGTCACCGGCGAGGCCTTTATTCGGAATCAGCACCGCAGGAGGGTATTCTGGTGTGCCTATGGCATCGATCGTGCAATTTGCAGCACATATGACCTTCCAAGTTGCATCTCAGATAGCTACATCACTGTCCCCGTGAGTAATAGCCCCCCCTAATGCTGGAGAGCAAGAATCACGGAGGTCACCCATTCTAACTGAATCACGGTAGATATTCGACAACATCGATGACAACACGCTCCTTGGCATAAGTACATCATCTACAGAGTCACAAGGCTTCGAGCCTGCGACGTCACCAACCAATGTCTCGCCGGCCCTTCATGTACTTGTCGGCCGCCAACTTGAGTCGGAGATCCAGGACATGATGCTGCACAAGGACTACAGCGAACACTCGGACGCCACAAGCACCTGGCGCGCACAAATTAGCGAGAGGCTCAAGGAATGGGACAGGGATTCTGCTGGTCTATCACACCCATCGCAGACGGGCTACACGAGCTCGCGATGGCTGAAGATGATCTACTACTACAACATCGTCACGCTCTACCGGCCCACACGAGGTATGGCGCAAGGTGTCGCTGGCGACTTGTCAGTGCAAGCCTGCTGTCATGCGCTACTCTTGTTCCGGAGGTTCCAGATGGCAAGGGAAATTGCAAAGCCATGGCTCGGGGTATGTGGTTTTTCCTCCCGTGATTGCTATGCCCTCTTCAACCCCGATTCGATTCTAACATGAATATGTCGCAGCTCTTAACGCAGTTCCAGATCGGAGTCACTCTTCTCTACTGCTTCTATGCCACGCCGATTGCTCTCTGGCGACCATCGTACAAGTCCGCCGATGTCCCCGATGCCATCCGTGCCTGCTCCAGCACGCTTGCCATTATGGCCGACCGGTGGACCGAGGCCGAGTGCCTGAGAGACGTCTTTGACATTCTGGCGCGCGAGGTCCCTCTAGGAGAGACATGGGATCGGCCCCGGCTGATGAGTGCCGCTGGGCGCAGGAACATCCTTGAGGAGAACTGGCAGCAGATGAGCGAGATCGTGATCCATAGGCCGACTTTGAGGATGATTCGCGAGATGGCAACCGAGTGCTTCGTGTCCGAGGTAGAGCTTGGTAACTACGATCAGCTACACTCCTCCGACGCTGGTCTGGATGCAGAAGCTGCCGCATTGCTCATTGACGCAATGGATCTTCAATGGGTGAATTCTGCACACCCGCCGCCGCTGGAAATGGGACAAGGCTTCAGCTACTTTCAGCTATAAGTGAAGGTCAACAATGCTCCCTCCGTAAGGAGTATGGATGGATGTGTCGCCATTGGGACCCTGGGTGATAACTATGCCAATTTATGCCGTGAAATTCTATCGTCTCTAGCCTAGTCTATTTCGCACTACAGGAATGCTCGTCTGCATAGGGATCCATGGGAAAAGGGAACACAGAAGCAAAGACTGCCATAAACCTCACAACTTGGACTCACAGCAGATTTGGGCGCTCTTGTGCTTGCCCAAGACCACCGGCAGCAGCTGCTCCTCGTACAAGGTGCTCTGGTTCGACCTCTGCGTGCTCTGGGGCACGTCGAGGGCCGGGTTGTGCTCGAAAAAGCCACTGGGCTTGAGACTGACCATCATGGTCTCGCAGGGCATGACGGGGTAGTCCTCGGGTCGCGGGTTGTGCGTCAGGCTGATGGAGTGCCAGAGGACAATGTCTTCGCCATCGACCTTGTCTCCACGGCCTGCCCACGTCGCGAGATCACCCTTGCGCTCCTTTCCGGGAGACTCATTGCCTTCATCGTCGCTATCTGGGAGGGACTGATACGTGTGGTCGCCAGCGGCATACAACTCGCCGTCCCGGTATGTCGTCACCCAGTACGGTTGCAGGGCGAACTTGGCACGCTTACCGTGCCACGAGTCCGGATGGGCGAGCAGCATCTGCTTCTGAGGGCTATGGATGGCGTAGGCGACGGGGCATCCCGAGATCTTGTTGATCACCGAAGGGTTAATTATCTTGTGCACGCGGTTGGGCTTCGCTATCGAGTATCCAGCGTTCCGAATCACCCTCTTCTCGGTAATGTAGCCGACGCCTACTGGATTGCTGCTGTCGAAAGGCATGGCTACCGAGTCTTCTTCCAAAAAGCTATTCTTGTCGCCGTCCAGGGCTGGATCGATGCGCAGCGAGAAAACGTGTTGGTGGTAAGGGGCCATGACGCCCTGGTTGACGTTGGTGCCATATGGGACGGTGGCACCAGGCGCAATGGGAACCGTGGACAGGATGCCTGTTGCCTGGATCTTGTAGTGTAACGCTGCGGCCTGGTCAAAGTTCCACATGAAGATGTACTCATAATTGCCGACCGTGATGATTGTCTGCAGAACGAGCACCCGTGACCGCACGATCGAGATCTCCTTCGTAGCCCCGTCAGTGTGCTTCCAGCCGATGCCGTCGTCGATCTCGTGCATGCAGATGACGTTAGGCTTCTCTACGGGCCTGCCGTTGGAGTCGCTGAGCGTGAATGAGAAGTACTGTCCCATCCGAGTCAGCATACCCGATCATCCTATACGACGTGCTTGTAGCGCCCCCTCCACGATGCTTCCGTACCTTGATCAAGCCCAAGCAGTCACAGCCAAGCGACAGATTGTTGGCGGCGACTCCAGCGCCGATATCGCCAACGTCGAAAACACTCTTTCGGGAGTAGGGCGTCCGTGGGTCACCATAAGGTACAAACATCTCGCTCAAGCTGAGGCGATGGAACAGTTCACGCCCAGCATACGTCACGTCGTGCAGAACCATGCCTTCGCGCCAGTTGAAGCCGACTCGAAATCGCCACTTCTGCCACTGAACCAGACAGCCGTCGACGGTGAAGGACGCGCCGAGCGGCTGGTTCACCGTTAGGGGCTTCAGATCCGTGCGCTTCGGCTCAGACTGTAGGTCGTGGTGCCATTCTTTTGGAGGGTGTGGGATGTACTTGACCTCGGGGGACAGGTTGTGGTCTGAGCCGATGGGCAGATCCATGATGTCGACGAGCTCTTTGGTCACATAGTCGATAATGGGGGAGAAGGGCAGCGGGTTGTCATACGAATTAGACCCTGGGTGCGACGAGTCCTTGGCGTATAGAAAGCACTGTGTTGGGTAGTCAGCGATCCATCGTCCATCCCGCCGACGTGCTGTGGGATAACTTACCTGTGCAAGTCGTCGAAGCTTGCCCCCCCTGTCTCGTCCGTATGGCCATGTGTCGCATACGACGGTGAAGTTATCGGGCAGTTCATACCTGTCTATCCGTGCCTTGACTGCCGGGTGTCTCAAGCAAGTGTCCCTGACTTCGATGACTTCGTCCATGTCGGCGTGTCCATGGTACTTCTCGTCGAGCTTTTCTACCTGCTCTAGTCTCGAGGCGTCCAGGTTCACCGTGGCAAGGAACAGGTCGACCGTCCTACGGTGATAGAAGAGTGCAGAAGCTCGTCTCGTGGGCTTGACACTTCTGGTGGCCCCCTTTCTCTCTGCTGCGAGAAACCTCCTCGTCTCGCTCTTGGGCGGTTCAACGAGCGTGATGTTCTTGAAGTGGACGGCGCCCTCGGGCTGGCTGCTCTTAACGAGGGTGGCCACCACGGCGATCTCCGCGGGTGACAGAGGGTCGAGGGGATGATGCATCTTGCGGTATCGAGTACGGATGGACTTTGGGCTTGGTGAGCGGCTGACTGGCTGGTTAGATAAACAAATGGACTCCTTGGATTCTGTCTGTGTTTTATGCAAGGCCGTTTTATCGTCTACACCCCACATCGGGGGATCAAGAATCGGCGGATATGACCAGTCAGCCACTCGGCAGCGGTGGACACGGCCGAGTGATGGCGATGCCGGTCCACTGTAGGAACTGTGATCGGACGATGTTCCGACGAGGTTCCGACGAGTCCGACGAATCCGACGAGCGGACAGATAGGTCCTGGTAACCGGGACGGACAAATGCACAGATAATGCTCTCCCACTTTAACGTATCTTGAAATCTAGACCTCTCGAAAGTAGCCTTTTATGCTGCCTACTGTACCAAGGATCGCTTGTAATTTACTAAATTACACGCTCCCCGTCTGAGGTTAACCCCTGCTATAATTTTCTTTATCAAATTACACTTTCTATCCGTGCACGCTAGCTGGTTCTCCTGGTCGCTGTAGAGGTAACCCTAGCGGGCGAGGTCCCTCTTTGCTGTGATGGTATGCGTGATGCTTTGGCTGAATGTCATTGCTTGCCTTAGCTTATAGATAGATATCGATTAGTAGTGAAGAATATTAATGTCTTGTTTGCGTGGCTCTAGGAATGGAAAGATGGCTAATTCCAACGGAAAGGATAAACCGATAAGCCGTACTGAATGTTGTTTGACGCTTATCTACACTACTATATACTACTAACTAATATCTCACCCAACTCAAACTAGGTGCGAAATCTATCATAACACTACTAACTATAAAATTTAAACATACAATACGGTATTTAGTCCTACAGTATTCTACAGTTTGACTCGGGCAGCAAATGTTTAGGCGGCAACCGACGCTCTATGCGGGAGGCCGACCAGTCTGCTACCGGCCCAACACGTCTGGTCAATTGCAACACGCAAAAGCATCATCCAGGCAATGTGATTAGCCGCCTTGGTTTTATTTCTTTCTTTCTCTTTCCACTGGCTGACTCACCGGCTTGTTTTTGAGTCAACTTGGATCCCCGCACTCCTTGTGCTTTGCTCATTCTCAGCATCCTACACCTACACATCCCACACCCGTACCAACCTCACCCAACCCGAGACGTCAAGACACCGCAAGATTTCTAACAAAACTAAGGAAAAAGAAGTAGTAAGAAACCAAGACATGGCAGAGACCTTGAGGTAGGGCTCCCTTGCTAACTGGGGTGATGGCGATACTGACAACATCGACAGAATTGGCCGCCGTGGCCCCGTGTCGAACGACTCCTCAAAGCCCTGCTTCGCCTTTAGACGACAAGGGTCTTGCAAGTTTGGCCACCGATGCAGGTTCTCGCATGATAGCATTGGGCAGCAGCGAGTCTCTGGCCCTCAACCCTCCAACAACGGCTTCAACCCTGCCCGCGATGGAAAGCTGCGGCAGTGGAAGCGGCTGCTGGAAATGGGCGAGGGGGGCTCACAGTCGCTCGAATTGACAACTTTGGCTGTCGGTCAGTTCTTCCAGCTTGGTCTGGAGCTGATGGATGGCGATGTTGGCGCTGCTCAGGAGGCCATCAAGCTTCTTGCCACCGAGTCTGGTTTGGCCTTCATCAAGGCTATGGCAGATCGACACATCCCAGCCGCTGGTGATCAAGCTTCGAGGATCACTCTATGGGGGACTGAAGTGAAGCCCCTGTTCGCCCTCATCACACATCCTTGCGTCGTAGACTCGGCTGTCTTGGAACAGCAAGTTGCATTGGTGTTCAACTTCATTTTGGGAGTTGGCGGCAGTCGCATGATCAGAGTCTTCACCTACATCACCTGGCTTGTCAAACCCTGCTCAACCTCCTCTCAAAACGAACCGTCGCAGATGGCAACGGTGGAACTGTCTCTTGCTGTCCTGTCCAAGGTCTTCGATTGCAACACGAACAACATCATTCACCCTGAGTTTGCCAAGTTGGTTTCCCAATTTGCCAAAGTCGTCGAGCACACCTCCAACCCAGAAGGCGAGTTTTCTCGTCTGCAGGCTTCCAAGTACCTCGATTATATGCAACAGCGACTGAGAGCGGGCGAAGAGATACCCGATCTGCAGAGCGGACCCCATGTCCCCATCACTAGAGACACCTTCGTGCTCAGACGAGATCTTCCCGGCCGATTGTCCGCCGATGGGCCTCGCCACGACAACGATCACGCGGATATCAACAAGATCAAGATCATGCCTACCTATGACGAGATAATGTCTCCACGTGGGGAGTACCTGCCGACCAACAACCCTTCCGAATGGCACACCCAGGGCATCCGCGGCCGTCTCGATCGAGAATTCCGCCTCGTAAGGGAGGACACAGTCGGCCAGCTCCGAGACGCCGTTCGAGAGATGCTCGAGTTTGCCCGGAACCCAGACAAGAATAAGTCTCGTGGATCTAACAACAGCCTCAGGACATACACGTACGAATACCCCACCACCATCGACGTGAACCTACACAGAATCGGAGGCCTAGAAATGGTCGTCCGCTGCTTCCAGCCCCCTGCTGTACGCAAGATGATCGCTAAGAAACGCAAAGACTGGTGGATACAGTCTAAGCGGTTGCAGGCCGGAGCACTGGTCTGCCTATTTGACGTGACTGGCTCGATGCTGTTCTGCGTCGTGTCCGACACTACCATGCGATGTCAGGACGACAAGGAAGCTCGCAGGATCAACAACGACGAGGAAGATGGCACTCCGATGACACAGAAGCCGCTTACTCTCTCGGACGACGAGACTTACCTCTTTGTCAACCTCAAGCTCGTCGATGCAGGGAGAACGGAGATTACTCAAGCAATGCGTTGGTACCGGAACGTCGGTGCGTCCCCTCGTCGGTATCTCGTCGAGTTTCCTGGTGTCCTCCTCGATTCGTTCAAGCACACACTATCTGCCCTCCAACAAGTGCATGAAAAGCCCAGCATCCCGTTCAAGGCCCTTTTGGCATCATCGGAGAGTTCGTCATCAGAGATAGAGATCGAGCCGCCACAGTATGCTAGGCAGGCTGGGTTCACCTTCAATCTGAGCTGCCTGACCAACGACAACGCTCCATTCACCATGGATCCTCGGAGACCTCCCACTCCTGATGTACTCGCGTCCCAGTCTACACTCGACCCGACGCAGTCTGCCGCCCTTTTGAACACCCTGTCAAGGGAGCTTTCGCTCATCCAAGGCCCCCCTGGTACCGGAAAGAGTTATACCGGCGAGAAGATCGTCAAGGTGCTACTGAATAGCAAAAAGCAAGCAAAGCTCGGCCCTATTCTGTGTGTCTGCTACACCAACCACGCCTTAGACCAACTCCTCGAGCATTTGCTTGATGACGGAACCAACAGCATCATCCGGATTGGATCTCGCTCAAAGTCCGAACGCCTCCAAGGCTTGAATCTGCGCACTGTCGTTAAAGAGATGCTTCAGACAAAGTCGGAGAAGAGTGGACTTTGGGAGGCGGAACAGCAGATCCGCGAATATGTCCGCCAGGGGAAGGACTTGCTTGAGGAACTGTCCAGCTGTGAGTCGTGGACAACAGTGAAGACTTTACTTGCCTCGGAGTACCACAGACAACACGCAGAGCTCTTTGGAGAGGAAGAGGACGGGTGGCAAAGGGTCATCCACCAGCCGGAAATGGTCATTGATCGCTGGCTTCAGGGTGGAAGTGACATCGTGAGACCACCCCGTCCACTGGAGAATCTGAAGTTCGCCCAGTTGCAAAACATGACCAACGACGAGCGACGTCTATTGCACCGCCACTGGCTCAAGACAATTAGAGACTCCATCATCACAAATCTCACGAAGCTAAACGAGAACTACAACAAAGCGGTCAAACACCGAGACGAGATTCGTGGGGATGTCGACCTACGCTGTCTCCATATGGCTGACGTCGTCGGCGTCACAACAACGGGACTTGCGAGAAACCTGGACCTCCTTCGAAAGTTACGATGCAAGGTCATGCTCTGCGAAGAAGCCGGCGAGGTCCTAGAGGCACACATCCTCACCGCCCTTCTACCTTCAGTAGAGCATGCCATCTTGATCGGAGACCATCTTCAACTTCGGCCCCAAATACAAAATTATGATCTCCAGAGCACCAATCCTCGTGGTCGGCAGTATTCACTCGACATGTCACTGTTTGAAAGGCTTGTTCAACCCCCGCACGAGACGGACCTGCGAGTGCCCTACAGCGTGTTGGAGACACAGAGACGAATGCACCCGTTGATTGCCGAGCTAGTTCGCGCCACCCTGTATCCGTCTCTTCAGGACGCCGAGACAGTACAGGGCTATCCAGAAGTCGTGGGAATGAGGCAGCGCTTGTTTTGGTTCCACCACAACCAACCCGAGAATGCAGGCGAGAACGACCTCCTGAGTACCTCTCAATCCAACGGCTTTGAGGTCGAGATGACAGCTGCTCTGGTGTCCCATCTTTCCCAGCAAGGGATTTATGCCCCAGGCGAGATTGCAGTCATCACGCCATACCTCGGGCAGCTGCAACTCTTGCGTCGCAGGATGGAAACCATGTTTGAGGTATGCGTTAACGAGCGGGACTTGGATGAGCTAGATACACTCCAGGCTGAAAGCTCCTCCACTCCTCCGTCGGCGTCCCTTGTCAGCAAGACCACTCTTCTCAAAAGCGTCAGAGTTGCCACCGTCGATAACTTCCAAGGTGAAGAAGCCAAGGTTGTTGTGGTATCCTTGGTTCGCAGTAACCCCCAGAGCAACTGTGGTTTCCTTCGAACGTTCAATCGCATCAACGTCCTTCTTTCGCGAGCGCAACACGGCATGTACATCATCGGAAATGTAGACACATACAAGGAAGTTCCGATGTGGGCGCATGTCATCAGTATACTCGCTGCTGGAAACAACCTGGGCACGAAGCTCGAGCTACAGTGTGCTCGACACCCAAAAACGCCAATCCTCGTGTCTCAGCCAGATCATTTCGCGCAGTTCTCGCCAGAGAGTGGATGCAATCTTCGGTGCGACAAGAGACTCTTGTGTGGGCATATTTGTACTGGAAGATGTCACTCAGACAATCTTCATCTCGCTGTCAAGTGTCTAGCCAATTGTCCCAGGCTCAAGAAAGGTTGCAACCATATCTGTCCTCTTCGGTGTGGAGACCGTTGCCACGAGAAGTGTCAAGCTGTACTCAGAGATACCAACCTCTTACTTCCATGTGGTCATCATATATCTTCGCCTCGGTGTTGGGAAGCTCAGGATCCGGCTTCTATCCGCTGCATGAAAGAGGTCGTACGGAAGGTTCGAGGCTGTGAGCATTCAGTGCGAGTCCGGTGCCACGAGGATGTCAACGCCGCTAATTATCTGTGCACTGCCATGTGTGGAAGTCATCGCATTTGTGGCCACACCTGCACCAGCGTCTGTTACCGTTGCAATACACGAGAAGAAGGCGAGATTACGAAACAGAACCATGGCATATGCAAGCAGCAATGCGGCCGGAACTATTCCACGTGTCGACACAGTTGCACCCAGAGTTGTCATGGAGACGCTCCGTGTAATCCTTGCAAGGGACGATGCGAGGTGCGTTGCAGCCATTCCAGGTGCAGCAAGGCTTGCCACGAACCTTGTATTCCCTGTGCCCAAGCGACCTGCGAGTCAAGCTGTGCCCACTCCAAGTGTACAGCCCCGTGTGCCGCCCCCTGCGACTGGGTACCGTGTTCTTTGAGATGCGACAAGATTCTGGACTGCGGTCATCAGTGTGAGTACATCAGCACAAGGCTCCAGGTCGCCAACCCCGTACTAACAGATGCAGGCCCCTCTCTCTGTGGTGAGATTTGCCCTACACCAACATACTGCCAGCAGTGCGCACCCGACAACATCAAGTTGGTATGTGTTGACTTCCTCGAGATGAAGGAGTACCACGAGGTAGACCTGAACGAAGAACCCTGCGTCTTCCCTGACTGTGGTCACTTCCTGACCGTCTCTTCCATGGACGGCCAGATGGAAATGGCAATGCACTACGAGCTGGATGAGAATGGGCTTCCGACGAGTATCTTGGGGAGTTCTAAGCCCTTCTCTATGGACAACAAGGGCGTCAAAGTGTGTGCTATTTGTCGTGGCCCCCTTCGGAACATCTCAAGATATGGTCGTATTGTTCGTCGGGCCATGCTTGATGAAGCCACCAAGAAGTTCATCTCTTGGTCAAATGCTGAGTACCTCTCTCTTGCAGGGGGTCTTCTTGTGGAACAGGAGAAGTTGTCTAGCATGGGCCCAACGGCCCTTCGCGCTGGGAACGCTGATGCGACTGGCAACCTCACTCTCCCCAGCTCACGGCAAAGACAGCTTGAGAGGTTGAAGGACTATGTTACCACAAGGCGATACGATGCTATCATCAAGTTCCGGAATCGCGTACAGTCCTACGCGAAAAAGGTGCGAAAGGATGAACAGCCGTTCCAACGGGTTGCGGAGTTGGTCAGGCATACCAACCTACACCATGGGACAGGAAGCGAGTTCCGCTACGACCAGGCCATCATCCAGGTCAAGGGATCGCTTCTTGCTTCTACGTTACTGTTGAAGTGCGATGTTCTTATCCTGTCTGACTTCGTGGGGCTCTTGCTTCACCAAAGATCTGAAGTAACCAAGCCGGATGTTAAGCTGAATCTATCAGGCTTCCTGCTCGATTGCGAGAGCTTGATCCAGCTTGCACACAGTACTGTGTACCCTCGAGAAGAGGCTCAAGGACACATTTTCTGTGCCCAGTTATGTGCATTGTCTCGTTCAATCGCCCCGTCTCCACCACCACAAGCAATTGCAACACAAGCTCCTACTGAACTGCCATTGTCGACAACTGCAAAGAAGCCAGCTACACTGGACGAACTCACGGAACTTGGTCTTGGTCATGTAAAACAAGCAAGGAAATTGCTCGACGACAATCCTTCAATCGATGCGCTCAAGGGTGACATCGATGCCGTCGAGGAAACTTTGAACGGGGGCGTATACCGCCCGGTCACGGCCGAGGAGCTGCGAGAAGTCTACAGGGCATCTACAGGGGAATTATCGGGAACAGGCCATTGGTACACATGCCAAAATGGTCATCCTTTCACCATCAACAACTGCGGGATGGCGATGGAAGAAGCAGCATGCCCAGAGTGCGGCGCTCGCATTGGTGGACGGAATCATGTCTCGGTCGAGGGTGTGAGGCATGCAGCTGAGATTGAGGAGATGGCGAGAGAGATGGGCGGGGTACGGCTATAATTAAGTAGAATATCGTAAAGGTTGAGGGATGAGAACCAGGCTTGTCAGTCTTAGCAACGGGCAATCAGTAATGCAGTGCATTTCGGGCGCGTCAGAGTCCCTGAAAGCCCATCGAGAACGGCTCACAAAGCTCATGACAACTTCTTGCGCAGGCCAAAACGTCTGGAGATCAACACCCCTCAAAGATGCCAGGCGATTTCATTACATCAGATGGACCGAGACCGACAAACAGCTTTACAGTTCCAGACGACACAGACCCTAAGTCTAAGTCGGTGATGTCGAGAGCGACCGCTGTTCCACTCCTCATCCTACTGTAAGAGTGTCAGTCGAGAGTTTCGGACCACCGCCGCCTCCTCCTCCTCCAATGCAGCAAACACATAATTATGGTACCGCCCGTATCGATCCCGGTGACGATCCTCTTCCAGGAGGCCCCTCTCGTTCGATGTCGGAAGAGATATATGGACAAAAGCTGACAGATGACGCGGGTGTCGCTTCTTCACAGCTAATATCGCCAAGATCGGCTTACAGCCGCGAGAGTCGGATGTATGCGCACCATCCAGGCCATGACGATGCTCGGTTCGAGGAGATTGAGCAGGGAATCTCTCATCGATCGAAATCATACCTGATCCCTACCATCTTTTATCTCAGGCATAGCTGGAATGGGAAAGGTGTTTGAACGCAATAATAGCCAAAGGTAAGGTCAGTTAACACTTGACTCAAGTAATCTGAGGGCCGCTAATGTTCCCAAACATTAGTTGATCGTGACTGTCACTAAAGATCTTGCTCGGAGAAACCAGACTAGAAAATGGGGTGAGGGTAAATGACACATCCCACCTGGAAACGCAACACCAATTGATCAGTGTTGGATACACACACACCCCCCAATGCCGTCCCGAGCCACAAGCGCTAGCAACGGCATTCCCAGGCGCTCGCTCGGGACAGAATCAAGTCGTTGACTAATTGCTCGGGGCGATATCGCTCGTAAATGCGACATCGCACTGCACTCACCTTGCTTAGCGGGTCCGGCTCCAAGGTCGCCGCCACTGCGATTGCTGTTCAAGTGAGAGTGAGCGGCAGCGTTCTTACTGCTTCTCGTGAAATAAAATGATGTCATGTCGCTAACCTCCAAACTCTGGCTAACGTACTCTACTCGGTCCTGTTGAACTATCGACTCAAAGTCTTCAGAGTATCACGCACGACATGGCTCACTGGAATATCCCCCCAGGCCAGACGGCTCGGGTTAGAATCATTGATGCAGGCTCCTCTATCTCCAGTATTCCAACCGGTCGCCTGATGGCGCCCGTACTTGACGGATTTAGCCACATGCCGCAGATGCCATCTCTATCTTTCCTTGTTGAGTCAGACAATGGCAGGACGGCTCTGTTTGACCTCGGTATCGCAAAAGATTGGAAAAACTTTGCACCGATCATATCAAATCGACTGAAAACGAACGGGTATGAGATTGATGTGAACCGCGACGTACCAGACCTTCTTCAGCAGCACAACGTCGATTTGGCATCTGTTCATAGTGTTGTGTGGAGGTTTGTTCAAACTACCTAGCATCAGAGGTGTGCTTTTTCGTCATACTGATGATGAAATAGTCATTGGCATTGGGATCACATCGGTGATCTTTCTAAATTTCCTCCAGTTACTGAGCTTGTCGTCGGACCAGGTTTCAGCGAGGCCTTTTTGCCAGCTTATCCAGAGAATCAAGAGTCTCCCATTCGGGTTTCCGATGTCAGGTAAGTATTCCTGACTACGCTCGGCGCCCATGTGACGACCTCGGCGTCTAGCAATTGTATGTATATTAACATTTTTTCTGTGCAGAGGCAGGCACGTGAACGAGATAGACTTTACAAGAAACTCTATCCAGATCGGCCATTTTCGAGCTGTAGACTTCTTTCGTGATGGATCTTTTTACCTTTTGGATACTCCCGGACACGCTATCGGCCATTTGGGTGGACTTGCACGAACCACCCTGAATCCAGATACGTTTATATTCATGGGGGGGGACTTGTGCCACCACGCAAGTGAGCTGCGACCATCTAAATACATCCCCCTACCAGACACCATTGAATATCCAATCATATCAGCCTCACTCTATCCCTGTCCAGGTGCTGTAATAGAGCAGCTACAGCGACCGCGGGGCAGAGGTGCGTTGGATCCAATGTTCGATCCGGCTCGCGGCGTTCCACTGGAAGATGCCGTAGAGACTGTGCAAAAGACACAGGAGCTCGATGCAGATGAAAATGTGCTGTTCATATATGCGCACGACAAGGCTGTTACCGAGATTGGTGATCTGTTTCCACTAACTGCAAACAACTGGAAAAAGGACGGGTGGAGGCAACGAATGTTTTGGGCGTTCTTGAGAGACTTCAAGGATCTTATCAAATAACGTTAGATGAACAACTGGCCGTGATTTATCAAACGCCAGCCTTGGTCTATGTGTAGTTTCGGTGGTTTCAAGGCACTCGTTGGTATTCTGCGTCAATGTGAACTATGACTTTCACAGCATCGCCTGGTATCCCGCGATATTTTATTTTTTATTTTTATTTTACTTCAAGGTGAACCAATTCCCGTCTTGCATGTTCTCATTGGTATTTTGTCCCCTAAAGCAGCACTTCCCGTACTAGTTTTGTTTTTCACATTGCCAGTACCACTGTCGCATATCAAGAGCGACGTATACCGTCGCTCGATCCATAATCGCCCACTTAGAATAGACCTGGCTGGTCCTACTTGCCGGGCTCAAAAATTATCTTTTGATACTTCATGTTGTGAAAATCGTCGTAACTAAGAGATGAAGGAATGAGATCAGTCAAAAGTCTCGATTGGGTCTGGTATCTGGCACGTACGCTTGAACAGCATCAGACATGGGCCTGACATTATCGATCATGAAGCTGTATAGAGTTAGGCCTCATATGTTTGATGTATCTAGGATGGAATGGCTTACTCGAGTTCATGCTGCTTTTTAGCCAGCACATTGAGAGCTTCGTCGAAGAGGCCTACGTCTTGGGTATTAGCATTGCAGCTGTCAATTGGATGGAGCGCAAAATGCACACACATACTCCGCACAGAACATCTTCCCATTTTAAGAGTCAAATTCTTTCCATAAGCCTCGTTGCCTGTCCATGGAATCTCCCCATTGTGGACGCCGATACTAGAGATGATTCCCCCTGGCCGTAAGAGGTCGAAACCAAGCCGGAGAGCTGAACTGTGACCCACAGACTCGATGATGATATCAGCACCTCGCCCGTCGGTAAGCTCAGTGATACGGTCCTTGATACCCTGCATATTGACTTGGAAATTCCAAGGCTCGGCCCCGAGGGCTTTTGCCTGACCTAGCCTTGCCTCGACAGAGTCGATAGCAAGGACGTGCTGGGGCCGAAACTCCAGTGCGTTCACGATAGCGCAGAGGCCGACAGGTCCACAACCGAGAAGGACGACTGTACTCGACCCAGCCACATCTTGGCTCAGGCCGGCGAATGCGCTCTTGGCGGCAAAATATCCGGTAGGAAAGATGTCGGCCATCAGCACGAGTTTCCTGCTATCGACTGAGGGAGGAGCCTTGACGACAGTACTATCCGCCAGGGGCACGCGACAATACTCTGCCTGTGCGCCATCAAGTGCTTTCGTCCCAAAAAGGGCGCCCTTTGCGCAACGGGACGATAAGTGGTGCTGGCAGTAGAAACATTCTCCGCAGCTGATGGTGAAGGGGGAAATGACCTTGTCGCCCCGTGCCACTGTGACAACCTTGGGTCCCGTCTCGACGACTTCACCGACAAACTCGTGGCCCATGATGAAGCCAGGTTCGGATTTTTGGTGACCACGATACACGTGCAGTTCGCTTCAAATCGACAATTAGTTTTCTGAGAATGAAGGTGGATATATTGTTGACTTGCCTACCGCATAGGGCCGTATATTTGACCTTGACAATAATATCCCTAGGATCCTGGATGGTTGGGACTGGGCGGCGGTCAACCACTACCCGCAACTTACCCTGGAAGATGACTGCATCCATCTTGGGAACAGAAGCCATGATGGAGGAGAATAAATTATGATGGAGGAGATATAGGTATCCTCTAACTTTCTAGGAGACACCGAGACGTTCTCTATATGATATATTACATCTAACTGCTCTATCATAATCTATTTCCGGGACTTGGTCGTTCAACGTGGTTAAAACAAGTCAAGTCAACAGTGGGCGGGCGGGCTCTCGTCAATGCAGTGCTGAGCTTAGAAGCGACATCGGGAAGTTTAGGGGGGGCATGTTGACCCACTGTAAGCGATATCGCTTTTCTTTACAATTGGTTCTGCTCAACAGCCCGCGCTGCCCTCCAAGTTTGTTTTGAGTGTAGTAATAGGGGGTAGGGGGGGCTAACAGACCGTCAGCTGTCGATCGGCAGCGGAGAACCTAACTACCTAGGAACGTGAGAAATGATTTTCCGTGTGGACGCCTTGACTTTTGACCTCATGTAAAATTTTTGTCTAACTTACCTACGTTGCACATGACGATGGATGGATGAGAATCACGCTGACGCATGAACCCATGTGTTGCCAGACCTTCGCGGAAGCAGCGAGGACTAGAATGAATGGTTTGATCTTTGACTCGGTTAATTGAAACGGCGACGGCTCCCTATTCATTCACTCACCATGGCCTCCAAACCCAGGATCGCGACGTGTGTCAATTGTCGTCAGATGAAGGTTGGTTCGCGTTCCCCCGCATGCGGTTCGTGAAGAGGGGAGGGCGGAGGAAGCTTATCATATGCTTGCAGGTGAAATGTGATGCAAAGGAAACGTTTCCCGGGCCCTGTTCGAGATGTCGCAAACACAGTCTCGACTGTCACATTGATCCATCCTTTCAGAGGACTGCTAAACGCAAGCAAGTCAATCAATCGTGCAAGGAACACATGATATGATGAACTTTCTGCTGACCATTTTGGGTAGACGCGCAGAAGATATGGAGAAGGAGTTGAGGGAGATCAAGTCCAATGTGACTCACGCGTCACCATCTCTCTCAACGAGAAACTGGAGCACTTCTCAACATGGGTCTGATCATTCCCCAGCAGAGCCCTTGCCTATTATCAGCGTACCGCAATCCGTTACAGATAACATTTACGCCGTGCCGGACAACGGCTCCTACTTTGCAGCTTCAGAATTTGAGATGCAGAGAATAGGGCATCTGGAATTGTCACCAGTCGCCATCGCAGATATTCTCAACTGGTGCGAGTTCACCTTGATCACTTTTTCACCAAGGCTGCATGGGACTTTAGCTTACCAACATTCTCTCCCAGCTATTTCACGTCATGCCATCATCTCTTCCCCATTTTACCAGACCCTTCCGTGTTTGTCCTCAACTACCAACGTTGCAGCCGGCTGCTATTCTGGGTCTTGATCGCCATTGCGTCCAAAAGCATGGCCAAGTACAACCAGCTTCACCTGCAGCTCGAACCCCATGTCAGAACCCTTGCCACCAGCATTGAGCAAGCGACAGACCATCCTCTCGGCACTGTTCAGGCGCTTCTGCTGCTCTGTTGGTGGCCGTTTCCTTTCAAAGCTCTCCGCGACGACCCTTCTTGGATGTACGCAGGCTCAGTTGTCCATATCGCCTTGAGGTCCGGACTGCACCGGCCATATCACTTTTCCGACTTCGTGTATGGCGATCGACTTGATGCGACGGGGGTTTTGACCTTCGGCAAAGCCTGGATCGGCTGCTTCATTGTCAACCAGATGTAAGGCCGTATCTCCCCCACCGTTTCTTTCGGATCCGGAGAGATCTCAACTGCCTACTTACACTGTTGAATGCAGTATTGCGAGCGAGCTAGGACTCCCCTGCACCGTACCCCTTGATTCAACCATACTCTCGGTGGTTCGCGGCACGTCAGAAGTGGCCTTCCCGACAGTTCTCGTACAACAATTGAGAATAGCATATCAGAGCTTCAACATCTGCAACACTCTCGGCAATAACGATATGTCGGCCTCAGGACTGCTAGCTGGGAATACCGATATGATCAAGGTATTTGAGAGAGGGATACAGGAAGTTGAAACGCAAATAGGAGCCCAGATGTCGACATACACAGAAATGGCCCTACTTAGGGTGAAGCTGCAACTATATTCCTTCGCCTTCACAACAGATACTCAACATATTCGTATCGACAGCCGAGCTTCTGGATATCTCTCCAAAGCAGGTCGTGACGCGACGCGAGTCATTACGGTGGCTTCCCATTATGCGCCTTCTCACGAACTCCTTCAGCCATGGCCGGCGACAGCAAGATCGTCCATTGTGTATGCGGTGCACGTGCTCCTACGTCTTTTAGCATATCCAGAGCACCTTGATCAGGATACGGCCAAGAACTACATTGGGCAGGCGTGGATGCTGCTGCGCTCGCGCTCCGAGTTAGAAAACGATAGCTGGGCGCGGCTCTGCGACATTATATCCTATCTGAGTCGTACAGACTCGACCGGAGGTCCGCCCGTGATGGCAGCAGTGCAGGCACGTATGTCAGCCAATATCGTTGTTCAGTCTATCTGGCAGGCTCGTGGCCGGTTCAGCGACGATGTGCTGAGACAGAGACCTAAAGATTATACTGCTGCTGAGGCCAGGAGGGACTTGACACAGTTTGGGCTAGATCTCTTGGTGGGAACTGACTTTTTGGATAGCGCGCAATTTGATGCCATTTCGAACTCGATTTTGAACCCAGATGAGGGTGGATTAGAGGCCTAGTTTAATTTGACTACTGAGGGATCCTGGCTCCTGTCTTTAAATATATATTGTGTGTCAAACGATGGACTTGGTTTACGTACATCTAAATACAAAATTCCAACTTTTATTGACTTAAAACCATGAGCTTCTGCTGCAAGTCTTCGGGCAGAGCGAGCTTGACCAGCGGGATGTACTGTTGAGAGCCGTGGACATCATTCTCGAGATAGCCTCCAGAGCAAGCAGGGTTTCCTCGTCGTTTCCGCGGTACAGTAGCCTTGAATGCCATAGCCACGTCGAAAAAGCCAGCCCAGATGACTTGGTCCTCAGGCACGCCAAAGAGTCGCGAGATGCATTTGCTGTCAAGCAAACCGGATGCTTTGATGGTCTGGTAGACGTCCATATTGTCAAACATGACGTCGAGCGTAATCTCGTATGGTCCCGAATTCTTTGAGCGGATCACCTTGGCGACATCAACAAGCGTCTTGGGCCTTCCCTCGAAGAAAGGCCTAGGCTGCCTGTGCACTGCTGCTGTGCCATTGGTCATGGCTTTGGAAATGTTGACGGGATTCTGCCTCTGCTGGCTAGGTGCCGCATCCGTGGCGATTACTGCACCACGGATTTTGTTATATGTGCTTCCGTTTCCGATGGAGTATTCCCGCCAGCGGAATAGCCCCCTTTGGCCATCAGCATCCATCTGAGAGGTCAATGCCGGCCGACTCCCTTCTTGACCTTCAGAGAGAGGCATGAGGTGGTAGACGGAGAACTCGGCACACTGCTTGGTCTCGAGCTCGAACATGCCGCCGATGCCCATGGCAAAGTTACCCGAGGTGGCCTTTTGATTGGGATATGAGCCGTGAACGCAGTGAACTCTGACTGTTGAAGCAAGACTGGTGGCAACCTCTTGTGACTCGGCAATGCATTCAGCGACGATAAAGACCTCACTAGGCACGTAGTCGGAACGGTGCTCGTCGAAACCGTACACGTGGAAACCAATGTCCCACTTCTCACTGATGTGACTGTGCTGCGAGCTGGCGAATGCCTTCACTGAGTCCAGGAACGAGTGGACCTGGGGAATGAGGATCGGGTCCTTGAAAGAACCCATGGTCAGCGTGCGGTAGCCTGCTACTTGCGCTCCCTCCAGCTTCACCGTGTATGTAGTGCCTTCATGGCGACAGGCGTGAAAGACGGAACCTCGAACGCGAACTGTCCTGCCGTCTTCGAGCTGATCAAAAATAGAATTTGCAAGATCGATGTACCCTCCGGGGCCGACGAGTTTATCTGGTCGCGTCTTCTCGTAGAGGGTATGTGCAGCGACGCTGAGAGGCGTGCATCGGGACCTAGGGTCGAGGGGCCGGATGTCGAAGCTGAGGTCCTGGTTCATAATGCCCAGCGCACCGGGACCTTTGGGCGTGGCACATAGGCCACCACACTCGAGGATCTTGCCAAGGTGCGAGACGCAGCCTAGCTCCTGCGGACTGAGATCAGTGTAGCTGGTCAGGTTGCGGGCGCTGAGAGCATTCTGAGCCGTGAAAGCTACATAAGGCGCTAGGTCGTAGGCTCGTCCCGCTATGAGGACATTGTAATCCGGGTGAGCCTTGATGGCGTCGAGCAGTGGTTCGGGTCCCATCTGAGCTACGATTCTGGGTGTGGCATTGACCATTTCGGGCGTCAAGATGGGCACCGACTCGCCACATCCTTGAATCTCTCCGGATGCCAACTTATCCAAGACGACGGTCTTTGGGACTTCGGAGTAAATGGCAAGGACTTTGAGCTTCCAATCGCTGCGTTATGAGTCAGTGAACAGTTCTTGGTTTTCTCCTTTTCCCTCCTCAGACTAACCTGTGCTCAGGCTCTCGCGCAATCTCGCGGACAATCTCCAAGAAGAAATCAACGTGCTCATCGCTTCCATCGCCACCCGCAGACGACATCAGCAGCGGTACTTGGTACTTCTTGCTGAAGCGTAACAGCTTCCGAAAATCTCGTACGTAGGACGAACGAGGGCAGGTTGTGGTACCTAGAGCCAGCTTTGAAGGCCCAGAGTCGGTTGATCCAGAGTCAAGGATGATTGCTGTAGGCGTGGGAAAGTGACTGAAGTCATCCAGGGCGGCCTCGACTTGCTCTTCTGAGAAGCCATAACCCATCATGCCCACGGCTCTTATCGGATCTGATACCGGAACCACAACCTGGGGACCCGTCAATCCGGC